>JAVSBV010127415.1:0-18057 GCA_033117975.1 Parotocinclus spilosoma
ATAATATTATATAATATAATATAATATAATATAATATAATATAATATATTGCCACATCCTCCAGCTCTGTGCCCAGTCTGGTCTTGGTCACCTTTTAAGGAAATGTAAAACAAAACAAAAAACACCTTGGTTTTTGGGCTGCTCAGTTTGCTGTTCTTCTCATGCTGATCCTGCAGGTCTCCTATGCCATTGGCGTCGCCCACCCTCTGTCCATCTCAATTTTCCACTACGGCACCTCTCAACGGAGCGAGAAGGAGCTGCTCGAGATAGTCAAGAAGAACTTCGACCTTCGCCCCGGAGTCATCGTCAGGTAAAGTGCACGCCTGTCCTGGTGGTCTGCAGCCGGTCACATGACCAGTCAGGAGATAACAGCGGCCAGGTGGGCTGAATGGAGTTAGTGTGGTGCTGAGAGGAGAAACGCTTTGATGTTGGTTTTAAACTGTCAGAGGGCCAGTGATGGTTGGAGACGCGATGAATTTCTGGTTCATATAGCAAATCGTTTAATGCTTTATATAGGATGGAACAGTACTTTAATTCACCTCCCCAATCCTGATCTGATTATCATACACAGTCTCTAGTAAAAAAATTATGGGATGTTCATGATGTATAATGTTCTGACGAGCATGTCAACCACAGTTGTATAGCAGTGGCATGTATCTGTACCTCACTAAATATAGACCTAGTGCGGCTGCTGTCTGAATTTGTATTGAAGCCACTTTCAGGAGCATGGGCCATTCAGATGGCGGGGGTTGCTTGTACTTCATGAGCGTCCCAGTAGAAGTGCATGCTCTTCAGTTACTAAAGCTGACAGCCACACATTACCCTTTATTGTTCTATCTCTCATTCTCCTGTGCCCTTCCAGAGACCTGGATCTGAAGAAGCCGATCTACCAGCGCACCGCCGCTTATGGCCACTTTGGCCGCGACTCGTTCCCTTGGGAGGTCCCTAAAAAGCTCAAATACTAAACCTGTAACGCCCTCCTCTCTTGGTTGCTTGGTGTATGCTACAGAGAAACCTCGCTGCCTTGAGTGTGAAAGCACCCAAAATCTGAATCTCACCCTTCCCTTACAATTTAGTCCAAAAAGGTGACATGATCCAGCCTGTTTGCTCTGTTCCCCTTCAGCCTCGTACTTTTTTTTTTGGTTTTGTTTTTTTTAAAGCTCGTCGTGTCGGGCGGTGACTTGGCAAGTGGTTTCGTGTTTCCACCCATCCCCAATTCTTGCCTCTCCCCCCCCACCACCACTACCACATGCTGCACCCTGCTCATGATTAAATGGCACAAACTTGAGGTCACTATCCAGCCCTGAAGACCTGTGAGAATTATTTACGCATGCCAGTACTTTTTATTTTATTTTAATTTTTTCTCCTTTTTAAAGCGACGCACTTCGTGTTTAACGGGATCAAAAGCGAATGTAAACCCTGAGTGATGCCATTGGGATCGGGTACTGTACTTTTGGAATTTTATTTCAATTGGATACGTTCTATATAGATATATTTTTATGCAAGTCAAAGGTTTTTATTTTCAGATGTCTATCCTGCAGTGCGGTTCCTGCACGCCACATATGTTCTGGTGTGTTACAGAGAAGCCAGAAGCTGCTACCGACCGTGGCGCTGCAGGACCGCTCCTGTCTCTTGGTGGCTCTCTTCCCGATCAAACCTCGTATAGCAGTAGGGGCGTGTTTCAACACCCCAGTGAAGGTGCTGCACTTTCCCCTCCATGCACCCGACAGCCGGCGTAGCTACAGAGAAGCCGAGCTCCCTCGCTGCTGTGGAGGGGTTGCCTTCACCACTTGAATCGCTCCGCACTTGACGTTCGCTCCTCGAGCCCTGGCGTCCATACAGAAAAGCCAAGGGGTTCTCAGGAGGACCGAAACCGTTCTGTTTTCATACACTTTTTTTTTTTTTTTAAGTGCATCCGGCGGCACACTTGCGGTGTCCTACAGAAAAGCCGTGAGGCGCCGCCGTTTGGAACCTGTAAGTTGTTATCAGTCTTATTCGTTTTACCAGTGTTGACCGCGCCCCACAATCGCACGTTGCGACCCAGCGGATGGCCGGTGCAGAAGCAAGACTTGGGTCTGTGTTGTACAGAGAAACTGACCTTGTTTACGTTGCTCTGCAGGCTGTCCGTCAGGGCGTCTCGTCTCGCACAGTCTTCATTTCCTTTAAAAACCCCAGGTGGTGCTCCGGATCGGTTACTGAAAGACATGATAAAGTGCCTTTTTTATTGTTTCTCTTTCCTGACCCCACTGCCTCTTGATCGTGCCCCCCATCCCCCCCAACCCCGGACTCCCTGTTCTGCTTTGCCCACATGATTTCTAACTTTATGTTGGGTTGTATCACTGCTGAAGCCCATTGGTCCTCAGTCTGGCTTTTCCTTCATGTTGATTCTCATTTTCAATAAAAACTTCTGCCCTCAACGAGTCTCCTGTTTCATAATAGCTGCAGAAAATCTGAGTATTAGTTTAAAATTAGTGTACAAGTTTGAGTCATGAACCCTGAGCTGTGAAACCTCTAACAGAATCCAGGTTCCAGGTACACATCACTGGGTTACCAAAGACAAAAGCACTGAAGTATGAAAACAAAAAATATTCCTTTCTGAAAATCACTTGGCTAAAATCGACAATGATCGAAAACAAGCAAAAATGTCATGGAATTTAGTTCAACCTGAAATACTTGCCTTTCATTTGGTTTAATTCAAGGGTTGCCAGCTAGTGCACGCTTAAAAATAAGGGGGAAAGTCTTAGTTTCCTTAGAAACTAATTTCTAAGGAAAAAGTGGGACCTAGTAACTTGTTGCCCTCCACGTTCAGACCGTGAAAGCCGATAGAAATTGTATACTGCTCACAAAAATTAGGAAACTGTGAACAGTGTAGTATGGGTAAGATGGGTACATTAGTTTTGTGATTTCTGGAAAAGGGTATTCTGCATCAAAAACGTAAACATCCCCCGAGTCCGTAATCAAAGTTACAAGTTAATCCTATAGTGGGAATCTCTGGGTTTAAAGGACTGGTAATAATTGAATTTCTATTTTGCTCAGCTTTGCTTGACTGCACTTAATTCCAGGGTTACCAGTTTTTGTGGGGTTTGCAGTTAAGTCAATGAAAGAAAAGCCAACGTATCTTGGAGAATAAGCAAACCTGGCAATGATACGCATTAACAGATCAAAACACAGTGTAATTAACTTTTTCATACTCTTGTTTCCAGGCCTATGATTTCAGAGACCTGGGAAATTGTGGAGTATGACCATATAAATATAAAACAAATAACTGCAGATATAAGATTATGATCGAATTATTCAGTGCAGTGTGTAATGTAAATGTGCTCGACGTAATCCAAGCGTGACTTGATCCTTTGATCAGGTGGCTTTGTGCTTTCTAGTTTTGGACGTGGCTTTGGAATTTGGTCGCTTCAGCTAAAGATAAGGTTTCTCTCGTGCACAGCTTTCCTTTTAAGGTATGGAGGCTCACGATCTGGTCACGTGCAGCGTAAATGATCTCCGTCCCTGTGCAGGACAAGTCTTCACTGGACTTAGTTTTGAATTCTATGTCCTCTTGATACTTTAAACAAAATGGAAGGATGAGTAATTAAGTTCTAAATTGTAAATGATGCGAAATTTATTTATAATTGTATGTAATTTTAGTTGTATGCATTTAGTAGTGCAACCCCCTCCCCACACACACTTGTGTGAACAAAGCTCAGGAGTAGAGTATTATTTCGACAATTAAGTCAAAATGCTGAAACTCTGAGTCACGTGACCTGACTATTAAACTCGTTAATGCAACTGAGATTATCTCAGGAGAAAAGGTTAATGGGGACAGGATGGCTGACATCACTCTGTCATGTTGATTAAAAAAGCAGACTGGTTGCTTTCAAATGATAGTGGTGCTTTTAAGTTTTTTGGTAACCATGGTTACCACTAAGCAAACCAGTTTCTCAGGTAAGGACATTGCTGCTAGTAAGATGGAACCCAGATCAACCGTTTATCAGATGATCCAGAGCTTTAAAGAAGGCTTCGGGGCGCCCCAGAAAGTCAACCAAGTAAATTGTTTTTATGGGACTATTGATATAAAATATATGGTTGTCCTGACCCAGCTGAAGCTCAGTTTCAAAGATCTTGAAGCTTTGCAGAAATCTCATTCATGGTGAAAGACAAGGCTTGAGAACGCAGAAGTGATGAGAGGAAGCGTCTGGCTCTTTTCAGCGTAACAGGAAATTACAGGAGGCATCAGTTACAGGATATGGAGGCACCACAAACTGCCAACGCTCTCTGGCGCTGATCCACCGAGGTCCAGGTAAACCAAGAAAGGCATTGCTCTATAAACCGTCTTGTTTGGATTTTATTAGATAGGAGGCTTCTCCAAAGTCTGTAGTCTAGAGTAAGAGTTTTAAATGATGCATACCCATGCGGTATGGCATCCATTTTCTGTGGTGTCCAATACGGATTGATGAAAGCTGCGCGATTTGACAATGTTTTAGAAGGAAAGACGTTTAACAACCATCGCAGCTTCTTGATTGCTTCTCACCCTCTGCCACTTCCATTACTGATCTGGACTCGGTCATGGCAAATCCTGGTCTTAGTCATTTATCTGACTCGCCTCTATTTGTCTTGATTACAACATTGTGAGCGTACATTCCTTTTGGGCCATAGGTTCATCATTTTCAGGGCTAGACTGTACTTATGATCAGAAGTAATTGATATACAGTAGTTTGGTGTTTCACTGCTTTGGCCACGTTAAGCTTTTTTCATGAGCATTTTAGACTCTCCCAGTATAAGATTTGTTCCTCTCCACTCCACTTAATCACTCTTTGTTGAAACTCCACCGGTAAGAACAACTTATGCCATAGTCTAGTCCACTCCAGAACTACGAGAATCTTTTGTAAAATGCGGTTGTATAAAAACATTATGTATCGTTCTGCAAACATTTCCCTTCTGGAATCGATCGATACTATCTCAGCTTAATAATTAATCCAGGATTCATTATTTAAATAATAAAGACAAGATCGCAGTGACACGACCTGACCATACTGACTGGTTTGTTTGGCCCTCAACCTCAAACAGGTCACAAGGATCGTTTCACAACGGTAGATAAAATTAATTCAAAGTTGTAGCACGATCACACGAGAGTCTGTCTCTCACAGCTGTTTTTAGTTTTACACCTGATCTGTGTTATCAGAAAGGTCCTCGTGCACCCGGTTGCTCTTCTTCAGTTTATCATCATCATCTAGGTTACATCCATACCATTGGTGAGATACAATCTTGGTATTTATCTGATATGTGTATAATCTATATCTTATATGCATTGCATTGACAAAAGTGTTGGGACACACCTCTCAATCTGAATTCATGTTTCATTCAGCCAGATGTTTGAAATCCAGCACCATGTTTTTATGAACATCAGTGAAAAGTGTTTTGTTATAAAGAACTGAATGAATTTGATCATGGATTTGTCACTTCAAATCCCGCTTTTCTATCTGCCAGTCTGGGATTGGTGATGCCAGAAGATTGTTACCTAAATGATAGTAAAGTTTGTGCAAGAAGAGAAATTATGTGGTTGGTTTTGGGCCCCTTAGTTTAGAGAAATCTTAGTGGTTCAGCATACCAAGGCGTTTCGAACAATCGTACACTTTCAACATTGTAGGAACAATTTGGGGAAGGTCCTTTTCTGTGTCAGTGCACAAAGCAAGATACAAAAAGGCAGTTTGGTTTGGAAGAACTTTACCTGAACCCCATCAAACACGTCTGAGATAAACCCAAACAAAGCCACGGTCTCTCGTAGCAACATCAGTATCTGACCTCACAAAGGCTCTTTTGGATAAATTCCCACAGACATTGTCCAAAATAGTGTAGAAAGCCTTCCCCGAACAGTGAAATACTTTTGTTCATCTAGCATATCATCAGGCACTGCAGAAAAACTTCTGCATGAGAGTAGAAAGAATAACTAAGGGTAATCTTGTCGTTGTTTATTGTGGCAAGCAATAATCGGGTATAAAGGCTGGTACATAATTAAAAGCTCTGTGTAATATTTAAGCACCTCTGCATGGTTTAAAGATTTACAAGGCAGAGAAACAGCCTGACTCTCATTGGACATTCATGCTGGTCAGCCTTTAAGCTGCTGATGGAACGTGTTTAACAATGAGGCCTGTGCTGAGTTATCGCAGGTTTTTCTGAAGCAGTAGCAGACTGTGCTGACTCTGTGCATCTCAGGTTCGGCGTGGAAGATTAGAAAAGCAAGCATAAGATTTCTTTACAGTGGACATCAAAAATCAGTCAGAGATGAGACAAAACTGAAGTCTGGAAGAATCTGAAAGACATGAGAGGGAAAAAAAACATTATATATGTAACATTATATTCTCTAAAAGCGAGGATGCCATGCCACCAAAACTTTCTTAAAGATACTACAGTGACTCAGGACTTTCCACTGTCGCCTTTGGGTTGCTCAATTTGGGATTAGATATTGCTAGATTGCTTAGATATTAGAATATCCTATACAGTTGTAAAGCTGCTTTGTGGAAATTTTACGTTGTAAACAGCACTATAGACATAACTCTGATGTATACAGTTAAAAGCTTGTTTTCCAGCAAATTATATTTTGAGACTAACAAACATGACCTGACAGATGTCGCCATTTAACTTCCACATTACCAGAGTTACATAGTAGGTTAGATTGTTTGCACGTGGTGTTTCATTTTAAACAATAATGCTAATGACAACTCATTAGGAAATACATTTAGTGCAGTATATGAATGTAGACCTAGTCATTCTTATCCTTTGATCTTTTATAAAACTAGAAGCACATCAAATACGAAAAAGAAAGTAGAAAAAGCCTTTTCCCGCCCTTTCAAGACTGCTGTTTTTTTTCTGTCAGCAGGTGTCACAAGAGTCATTCAGACAATGATTAGGAGTACATAAGAATTTCCTATTATAATTATTAAGACCTTGGACGTTAAAGCGAACGAACGTTGATCGGATGGATGATAAACGGCGCACAACTGTAATGAAGTGGAGCGTAGGATTATAATAAAATAAACTCACATTTACTTCCAGAAGTTCTTCTGGCAAAAGGAAACCACCTGAAAGAACAACAACCGTTGTTTACGCTGACAGATTTATACAGATTTCACTCCTTGCAGTGTTTTGTGGGTAATGTACACAGCAATGGAGGCTGTGAGTTTGGATTTTGGATGCTTAGGTCCTTATTCTGTCACTCACCCCACAAGTGTAGGCAGTTTCCATATTTTTACAGGTGTAACTCGGCCCCAGGGTGCAGGGATCACCAACATCTCCCTGCTCCGCCTCCTCGCTTCTCACACACAGATCTGCTGTCTGAAAAATATACATAGCTTGAATTAATATTTTAGTATTGGTTATATAGTTCTGCATAGCAAAAGTGATTAAAAAAGCAATACTTTGGCTCCATCTAGTGGCGGATGAGAGCAGTGTGGCTTGATGTTAGTATAAGCCGTTTACTTAGGTTCTGTTAAAAGACTTATCGTATCCTCTAAGCTTTATTCTTATTTATGTCCGACTAAATTAAACAATTCTAGCCCCTACAGTCTTACACTTATTTTGTAACCCTCCCTGAGAGGGACGCTAGGTTATTAGGTGTTTAAGTATATAGTTTTTATGGTTTTGTAATATTTAAGTCACACTTAGCAAACCATACAATTTCAGTAAATAATTTTATTCTGTCTGCTTTATATTGTACTTATTAGGCTATTATCCATGCTCCTCAACCAGAGGCTTTTAATCTAACAATAATCAGCCTGATCTACTAAATGCATTAATTTACTTATGAAATTATGCCTGCTATTTTTATTAGTAAAATGTAATGGTCTTGTTGGGTTGCTCATTGCACCTCCAATACCACGTAGCGCCTTTGGTTCTAATCCGATACACTTTTTTTTGGACATGGCTAAATATGAAGAGTATGCATTTTTGACACTTTCTTTTGCAGTTATTTCTACTGCAGTACCTGACACGCTTCCAGTGCTGCAAATTCTTTACCCAGTAGGCCTTGCAGCTGCTGGCCATGGTGCTGAGTGAAGCTCTTGCACTGCAGGACAGACATAATGTCAGCACAAAATGTGACTGTGACAGAGCACCAAAAGTCTTCATTTGTTAAAGGCTTAACTTATTGTGCATGGAATTTATTGTTGTTATAACTCATCAAGCACTTATGGATGTGTTAATAGTGAAGACTCTGACCTCTGGCAGGGTTTCGGTGTGCATCTGGCACACAGAACCCAAGAAAGAGAAGACCTGAGGCTCAGTTGCATTAGATCCCAAACTCAAACGAGCCAGAACTGCCAGAGTGAGACATTTATCACAGTCTGAGAGCGGGGAGACTGCTGAGAGAGAAAAACAGTAAGTATACAAATTGAGCAGACTGTCTGTATAAATTCTATGTACCACTCTCTTGAATGGACGGACCTTTAAAGTTGGGTGTTGGCAGGCTCTGGCAGAGGTGCAACAGGGAGCAGAGGGATTTGGGGGATTCAGGATTCAGCAGCACTTCAAAGATCATATTGATATATTTCTTAGTTATTTGTGAGCACTGAAACCTAACAAGGAATGGGAGTAAGGAGCAGGCTTCACGTAACACAGCAGATAGAGCACTCTGCATACACACAAGACAAACAGAACAGAGCTCTTTAACATTGTGTACTCAGAGTCAGGCCAATACAGAATTTTAGTAAGTGTGTGTATGTGTGTTGCACCTCTGTCTGTGATTTGTGTAGCGCATTCAACACGTACTTGCAGGTACCACACGAAAACGACGCTTCAAGCTGTGCATGAACACAAAAGGAACTCGGTAACACTTGCACACAAATTTAAGTTTACACTTACCTAGTTACGACACTAGATGTCGCCATTGTCGATTGACACTAGATGTCGATTATAATTCATTTTAACATTTTAACAGTGTTTGACATCGCATCTCTGGTCAAGGTGATTGTTAATAATTCCTAAATGGAAAACACTTTTCGATATACCAATGTTAAATATGACTATGGGACTTAAATCACATTCAGAATTTACCTCATAATAAACCAATAGATGTCGCCAAAACACTGGGCATCATTTCTCGGAGTTCAAAAACAAAATGTACGTCATTTCCAGTCCGCTCTAAATATATCGAAAACATAATTTATCTGTGGATCAGTTAATTAAAACGATATAATTCTTCCAAAGCTCCGAAAAATGGCAAAACATAAGCTGTCGATGGGTGGAGACAGAAAGATGTACTGAGGTACTCCTTGGCCTAGGCCCTCTTTGCTCGGTGGAATTGTTATTTCGCATGCAGAAGTGTGTCATCCTGCCCTGCTCTGATTAGTTTAGCGTGGCTGTTTGTTGTACTTACCGTGGGGGGTATGACGGTCTTCTGGATGTGGTTCATCAACGTTTCTTCCATCTGCAGACTGAGCTTACTCTTGCACAGATTAGCACACACAAGATCAGGACTCTGCACATTAAGCAAAGAAACACAACATATGTTTTTTCGTCCTTGTGCTCATTAGAGTGAGTCCCTCTGTATTTGAACTAACCATGACGCCAGTGAGGAAGGTGAGGACGAGGGGAAGATTGGAGTCAACAGTATGTCTGCATGTTGCAGCGTATGCATCAGGCAGAGAATCGCACAGGCTCTCCAGACTGTTCCTTAATGTTGCCTGAAAAAAACCCCACCACAAATGATTACATTAGGTAATGAGGTAATGGATTCACACTTCTTCGATGATTGATTGTGGAGATATACACACAAAAATGAGGGGATTTTTAATAATAATTTTTGTAGCTCCCAGCCCACAAAGCAGGTCGGGTCCCTTTCTTGGTCCTGCCACGTTTTCTTCCTTACAACATTTAGGCATTTTGCTTGCCACTCTCACACCTTGGTATGCTGAATTTTGAATTGGCCTTATGGGATCAAATAACATTGTAAAACTGCTCTGAGAAAAAATGGCCCACGTTTAAACCAGGTTTAGCATAACCAAGTATGCGGCATCAACTGAGGACGGCAGACCTAAACAGGAGTAACAAAATGGCGCCACTCATACTGTAGGTTAGCATGCTATGCTGTTATTACAGATGTTTGTTTTTTATCCAAAAAACAACAAAGGACCAACTACTGGTCGTGGGAGAGAACTATGTGCGAGCTGAATTCTATATAAAATGTTTTCAAATATATGTTTCTACAGCTTGACACACAAACAGATATCATCTCGGTTCATGTTAAGGACTATCTAAACGGAATTGTGTCACATTTCGGGCATACAGTGAAGTAAAGTTAGCCTTGTCAGCTCTATAAACCACCAGTTACTTACTGTGAATGTTTAGTTTACCAAGGTATAATGAATTAAGTAAGCCTGTTTGAGAGTTATTTGTTCTTACCTGGAATTCTTGATCAGACAGCAGATTTTTGAGGAGCTCGATGATTTGCTTGCAGTCCTGACAGGCTACATCATCCTACACAAACATGACCCTGTTAGCCACATTAAAACGAATCAAAAACTAAAAATGGTGTCAAATTAAAATCACACATGTTTTGAAAGTCATTTTCAAAGTAGACATATGAACAAAACGTTTGGTGTGCTTTGGTCAAGTGCCTTCTTTTGTTTATTTAGCAAACATTTATTTAGCCCAGACTTTACTCCAAGTCACTTTGTTATAAACTAGTCTTTGGGGGTGGCGCACACTCAGACAAGTTAGAGCTGCCAGTTAACCTAAGAAATGTCTTTTGGATGTGGAAAGAAATCCGATTACTCTGCAAAGAGCAAATTCACAGAGGGGAGAACATACCTATTCCACAAGCGAAGTGGCCGGGTTAAGATTCAAACACAAGTTTTTGCCTTGACTTTGACTTTTGACAAATTTGCACAAATAAAATTGTTAGAATATGTTGCCATGTTTTTTGGCTGTAGCTAAGTTATAAGTAGTTTAAGTTAGCAAGGGTATGAACCACCACATGTAGAGTTATTTACTGAACCTTACAATATACTTTACATTAGGTCTCATAAATTGTGGTGCAGAAATAGTTTGTGCTGAGCAGAAACAGAAGTGAGATTAGTGCAGTGTTAATTAAGGCAGAAAGACTGGCTTAAGTAATGAGCAGGTAGGGTTTTGAGGATCTGAAAGACTCGGTGACGCGGTGCTGCATGTAAACTGATACACAAAGTGTTCGTGGTTAAACATTTCAGCTTTTCATATCTGATCAAATAATATAAAATGTGGCTGTAATAAGTATGACAAGTGTTCATTGTTGCTAGCTTTTCAGCATTGATGTTTGTAGACTTGGCATACTATAAGACTGTAATTAAAAAGCATTTGTGGCAATGAAGATTTTTTAACGAGACTAAAGTAGATAAAGAAATACAGAGATTTAAGCCAGGTTTGTCATGAAGTAAATTATTGAATCTCAGTACAAACCTGGATGATTAAGTGGTGTAAAATTATCTGTAGTTAAGAAATATTTTCTGCATCTCAAATTGTTTCACCGACCAGTCTGTCATACGCCTTGTAGACGGAAATGATATTAGTCTGTGTATATACACGGATAACACCAAAAAAAGATATCGGAAAACTAGAGCAGCATGGTTAAAGCACACTTCCAGAATGTGAGAAAACTTCCACCAAAATGTAGAGGAAAAAAAGGTATATAAAACGTTATGGCACTTAAGACGTGAAGTGCACACCAGCCAGTCGTTACAAGTACAGTGTTCCCTTGCCACTTCGCGGTTAACCTTTAACGGACTCGGTACATCGCGGGTTTTTAAAATATATTAATGGAAAGAAATATATCGCAGATTTACGCTGTTTCGCGGCTTTTTGCGGAACTTTTACATAAAAAAATCACAACATTTATTAAAAAATATATTACAAATATGAATTCTAACAATAAAGGAATGTTATAAAATATTAGGATTTACAGTAAACATCTGTTGTAGCTACTCAATGTGTAGGATATGATGTGCTGTAAGCTTGGTACGGACGGAGCATGTGTGATACGAGAGTAATGTGTGGAGTGTTAAGTAAAGAGAACTTTCCATTACTTTAGCGTGTTGCTTGATTTAACAGTTAAAAACACTACAATAGCGTATTTACTCAGCGGTGTTGTGTTTGCTGTTTGTAAAAGTTTCATTATAGACTGAATTTATTCAAGCCCTACGATGCCACCCAAATGTTCAGCAAGTTCTACGGTTAAAATAGTGTATAAATACTTAAATAAATATAGCATCCCTACTTTGCAGATTTTCGTTTATTGCAGGTGGTCCTGGAACGTAAATCCCCCCTACAATAAACGAGGGATCACTGTATACTGAAAAAGATCAAAAGATTGTCAGATGCAAAGCTCGGTGTGAAACTTTGTTGGACTGCCAGAACACGGCAGTACTGTATCACAAGGAATGAACCTTTCTTTAGGCTTAATCACTGTGCTTTGGTCCCACCATAACTCTGCATTCTCAGCCAGAACTAATAACGCTTCCCTCACATGGTTCCCTCATGTTAAAGAATCATCTGGTGATTTGGTCTCACCATGTGCTCATCAGTGACCGTCAGAAGCTCCTGCACCGTTTCTGCATCCAGAGATCTTGCTTTGGCTGAAACAGACGTTTAAAACTTATTTTACCATCACTGATTCATCTCAGATGCTCAGGTGGTGCAGTGGTCTTATACGCCAGCCCACCATCGCAGGGACACAGGTTCAAGTCCCGGAGATACAAACGTTATAGGTTGTATCTGCTGCAACAGATGGTATGGACCTGGGATGTCCCATCCAGGCCATGTTTACGCGTGTGCCATGTGTTAAAGAGGAAAAAACAAGGCCTAAAAATCTAAAACAGGATTAATCACAGCTCCACTACATCAAACAGGAACATCATACTAAAGCTGCATATTAATAAACATGGCTTATTATTTAGATTTCTGGACATGTTTTACGTTTAAGATTGTATTTATTCACAATAAAATTTTACATGATGTCTATTTATATTCTCTATACTATTATTTACTTTTCATATCTCTAATTTGTGTTCATATTAATAGTTAAATAGTCAACATTAATATTTATTTAGCTTCTGTTTATTTAAACTATTACTACTAACTTATTCATTAAGTAACTTTGATTAATGCTTATGGACAGTGAAGGAAATAATTATTTGATCTCTAGCTGATTGTGTAAGTTTGCCACTTACAAAGATATGAAAAGTCTATCATTTTAAGAGTAAGTTTATTTTAAGAGTGAGAGACTGAATATCTAAAAGACAATCCAGAAAATTACATTGGATAAAATATATAAATTTATTTGCATTTTGGAGAGAGAAATAAGTATTTTATCCCCTACCAAACATTAAGAGTTCTGGCTCCTACAAACCAGTTAGATGCTCCTAATCAACTCGTTTCCTGCATTAAAGACACCTGCCCACAGGCTCAATTAATCAGTCAGACTCTAACCTCTCCAACATGGGCAAGAGCAAAGAGCTTTTTAAAGATGTCAGGGACAAGATCATAGACCTGCACAAGGCTGGAATGGGCTAAAAAAACATAAGTAATATGTTGGATGAGAAGGAGACAACTGTTGATGTCATTGTAAGAAAATGGAAGAAATACAAAATGACTGTCAATCGACCTTGATCTAAAGCTCCATGCAAAATCTCACCTCGTGGGGTATCCTTGATCATGAGGAAGGTGAGAAATCAGTCTAAAATTACACGGGGGGAACTTGTTAATGATCCTGGACCTGGGCAGCTGTGACTGCAGTCACCAAGAAAACCATTGGTAACACATTATGCCGGAATAGATTAAAATCCTGCAGTGCCTGTAAGGTCCCCCTTGCTCAAGAAGGCACATGTGTAGACCCGTCTGAAGTTGCAAATGAACACCTGGATGATTCTGAGAGTGATTGGGAGAAAGTGCTGTGGCCAGATAAGACAAAAATTTAACTCTTTGACATTAACTCAGCTCGCTGTGTTTGTAGGAAGAGAAATGCTGACTATGACCAAAAGAACACCGACCCCACTGGCAAGCATGGAGGTGGAAACATTATGTATTGGGGATGTTTCTCTGATAAGGGCACATGACTACTTCACTGCATCAGTGGGAAAATGTATGGAGCCATGTACCGTCAAATCCTGAGTGACAATCTCCTTCCCTCCACCAGGACATTAAAACGGGCAATGGCTGGGTCTTTCAGCATGACAATGACCCAAAACATACAGCGAGGCTCAAAAAGAAGAAGAGTGAAACTCATGGGCAGAGCTGAAGGTCTGAGTTGCCAAGCAACAGCCTCAAAATTATGATTTAGAGATGATCTGCAAAGAGGAGCAGACCAAAATTCCTCCTGACATAAACGCAAACCTCATCATCAACTACAAAAAAAACGTCTGACTGCTGTGCTTGCCAACAAGGGTTTTACCACCACGTATGATGTTAATCAAGTCTTGATTGCTAGAGGGATCAAATACTTATGTCTCTATCCAAAATGCAAAACAATATATATATATTTTAGTTTTTTGTATTTTTATTTTTAGATATTTTGTCTCTCACTGTTAAAATAAACCTACCCTTAAAATGATAGACTTTTCATATCTTTGTAAGTGGGCAAAAGTACAAAATCAGCAAGGGAAAATAATTGTTTCCTCCACTGTGCATCATCTAAGCCACCCAGGTAGATTTGGCCAATTTCTTTAGTCTTGGTCCTCCCAAAGTTTCTGTCATATAAAATTTAGAGTTTTTCCTATAAATAAGTCCCTCTATTTACCCACTTTTTACGACTTATAGAAGTTTGTTCAACTTCTTGAACAAAGAAATAATTTGAAATAATAAGAAATAATAATATTTCTTATAACATTAATAATAATCCATTTCATAGTCCATCTGTAGGACTACACAGCTTTACCTTATTTACAAACATGCTTCTAAATAGTATGATATAGTATAGTACAGTTCATATTTACCAAGAGCCAGAACTGGAAGAAAGATGAGCATGAGCTTGAGAAAGGCCATGTCTTTCTTGGGTTCGGAGAAATACTGCACTGTTCCTGATTTGGTTCTCTATATAGGGTCTTTGAAAACAGGAACTACACCCTAAAAACCTTTTAACAAAGCCTGATCAAAACCACAAAGCCACCAAGCGATAAGCAGCAAAGCTCATAAATTTGTTCACACTCTCGAGTAAAGCTTTGACTCGGGTCACGTTCGAAACTCAGCAAACAGCAGATCCTGATTTCGGGAGAACCTTTGAGGTTCTTTCAACACCACTTGTGGTTACACATAAAATCTTTAGGTATTGAATATTTGATAATTATGGAGTCACCCTGAGTTTTAAAATGTATTAAAATAAACAAGCTGTATATATAATTTTTTGGCACTCCTAATCAAAGTACATGAAGAGTAAATACAAAGTATTTACTATCCATATCTGGTTTCAGTTTAGGTGTCGTTTTAAGTTCATGTACTCCTTTCAGTTGATGCCTACACTAGATAATGACTCATTTCCCCAGGCTTTTAGCGATACCGCCTTTAAAGTGTATCATGAGAGTTTTGGGGCTTTGTGACCTTTATAATGGCAGGACCTTTTCTGATATTTCCAACTTGGGTGTTATTTGTGGTGGATTATGAACTGAAAGGCTGAGCTGAACTTTGCCAAACCTTTATCGTGGGGTTAAGACCGTCTGCTAAATGATTAAACACCTATGTACAGTAAGTGAAACACCAGAAGGATTGGAAATTGGAAATAGGCACAGGTATAGAATTCCAGTCCCATTGCCAGGCTGGGTGGTCATACAGTACAATAATGCTAATCATAATCATTATAAAAGACAAAAAAAAACAAAAAACATAAATACGACAACAGAGACACCGGACTGTTGAGCAACTGAAGTTGTACATCAAGCAAAAACGAGACAGAATTCCACCTACAAAACATCAACAATTAGTGTCCTTAGTTGCCAAACGCTTATTGAGTGTTAAAAGGAACGGTGATATAACACAGGCGTTTGAATCGTGTTGCATGCATCAAGAGTGAATATTTGTAACAAACAAACAAGTTTATCCGTTTGAACATTATATTTCTTGTCTTTGTAATGTATACAATTGATTATCGGTTTGAAAAGGATTTACAAATCGCTGTATTCTGCTTTTATTTATGTTTTACATACTTTTAACCCAACCCCTTATACTTGAGCAATGGCAGAATCTGGCAGCTTCATCGGAAGTCCAAGTTGACCCTGCTACAGTCCGAAAGAAACTTGTGGTGTTTTTGGAGGGGTAGTAGCCAAGAACCCACTCTTTAGAAAGGGGAACAGGGTGAAAAGACTATAATAGGCTAAATCTCACAAAGACTTGATTAAAAATCAGTGCACGTTTTTGAGTCCAGTCGTTGACAAGATGTTATACAGGGTCATTATAGCATTGCTAATAACAAATCTAATAGTGGCTTAGGACTTTTGCACAATACTGAACGTGATAATAAATAAAAGGTGAGTATGAACTCTGTGTCTGAACTTATTCCGTATCTCAGCCTTATTTTATGTTTTTAGGATGAATAAAGATGAAAAATAAAGTACGATCTGTTCTGTCCTTTTTTTAGTCCCTGTTTGTGTCCAGTTCTTATCAAAAGTGTTGCGTTAGAGGAAGGTGAGTGTGATTAGATAAGGTACGGCGTTTCAGTTTAAAAGCAAATGACCATGTTTAAAGTCTAATCTGAACGCTGAAAAGCCTAATATTTAGGTAAGTAATCGGTTTGATCTTTAATTGCTTTCTGTCTGCACTGGTGAACTGGCACTTAATCCTGCCATTGTGTCAAACATGTTCTAAACATTATTCCACTAATAAAGGTAGACTGCATGGCTAGGCGCTGGGTTTTACACACCTGTGGCAGCAGGGCAGAATGAAATCTCAGAACGCCTTATTTCTGTGCTTGAGATGTGTCCCAATACTTTTGCCCATATAGTGTCATAGTAATCTTGTTACATCGAGGGTCTTTTGTCAGGAACCTTCTCTTTTTAGATTAGACATCAGAAATAACACTGACTCTCTTCAAACTCTGTGCAGTTCATTTTTTCGGTTCCTGATATACTTTCGGTTCCTGCCTACTTCACTTATCATTCAGGAAGTCTGCTTCTTTTTTTCTGTGACACCTGCTTGCTTTATATAAGAACTTAAGTTTGGATATGCCTGATTAAATGCCATGCTTTGTTACATTTCTGAACGACAAGACGTCTAATCTGCCACTGCGTATACCCGAGTTTGTGCCTCATTGCAGCCTTTGACCTCAAAGGGTTCCCAACATAATCTGTCATGATACAATTTAATCCATACAGGAATCACACCATTTAATCTTTTTATAGTTTAATATGGCACGCAATCATCAGATGCAAAGATTCATACAAGGTTTAGTCATTCAGAGATTAATTGCGGCAGCTGTGAAGCTGAAGTGTGAATCTGAAAAACAAAACAGCCAATCCACCAGTCATGTGTTAGAGAGAGCAAAGGAGTACTACTCACAATAGGACAGGTACATGCACTTACACACATCATTTACAACTTGGTACAAATACGTAGAGGAAAGACACCCACACAAACCAACACAAAACGTCTCTAAACACATCAACCTAGTAAGAAATGTGAGCTAATGAGCAAGTGAGCACAACTTCTGCTCTTAAACTTTAACTCGTGGCTTTAGCTCGTGGATCCACAGCATTGATTGCTTGTTGAGGTGGCCAGCTGTTTAAGATCGAAATGTCCAGAGTTAGAAGACAGATGTTTATTATCTATTGCAATTTATTATGGTTGTTTAACCCTTGATCCTTAAAGCAAACCGGACATTGAATTACATACTTGTATTTTAGCAACATTGTTATCTGCAGGATGCCTTACCCCATTTTATATAACTTTAATGTTATACCTTAAAACATTTCAGAATCTTTAAAATATACTGCTTACATTTTTTTTTTAGCACAGGACGTGCTATAATTTATGTTACATTTTAAATGTTTATTAAACCTTTATTGTGTGATTTACACGTATAGCGAACGTACAAACAAGAACTACTGTTGCTTACAA
>JAVSBV010127423.1:0-18057 GCA_033117975.1 Parotocinclus spilosoma
GACTGAATTCATTCAAGCCCTACGATGTTACCCAAACGCTCTGCAAGTTCTACCGCTAAAATAGTGTAGAAATACTTATATAAATATAGCGTCCCTACTTCAGGAATTTTCAAATATCACGGGTGGTCCTGGAACGTAACCCCCACCATAAACGAGGGAACACTGTATATATATGGATGGAGTGGATGGATGGATCATTAATAAATAAAATAAATACCTGCATTAGTTGATGAGTGATGGGTGAACAAAAGTGCATGAATGTGTAGCAAGAGGAAAGATAAATGTGTGGGTGAACGGTGGGGGGACATGAAAGGGATGATGGCATGTATGCAAGGATAGATGAATGGATGGATGGACGATGGATGAATGGATGGATGGATGGATGGATGGATGGAAGGATTAATGGATGGATGGCTGCACCTTTAACAAAGTGATGGATAAACAGATAATGGATGATGGATGAACAGAAACTCACTCACCCCTGAGAAGTTAGTGCCGAATGAGCGTGTTGCCATGGTGACCCTGAAGCTAGACTGAGGTTTTCTGGAATGCTGAAGCCATGCAGGTTACTGAGATCTGAGCTGTGAGAACTATAATCTGGAATATAAATAAAGAAATAAATAAATCACTAAATATATAACCTGCTTTATGTACTGTTGTACAGCAGGCTGTAGGTGAACAGTAATAGTTAAAGGTACGGTCAGTGCTCATACCTGAGTTATACCCCGATGTCATGGAGGGATACAACAGACCATGCTGTAGGCTGGGCGTGGCCATGGACACCACAGGAGTGCTCAGAGACTGGGTGGATGTTGGGCTGTGTATCTTCTAAAAATTTTGCAGAACAAAAAAAGTGTTGGGGTTAAATTAATAGCCTTTTCACTCTCGCCCAGTGGCGTCCAAATTCACAGCATACAGATTTTAAATAATAATGCAGTTCCTGTTTTGAACACTGAGAGGCGCTATCACACAAAACCAATTTGACATTGGTCCTGAGCGCAGTCTCCACCTTCTCTGTTGCAGATAAGACAGGCCAGTGTTTTGATCACCAATACTATTTAGAATCTATTACCGCTTCATGGAGCCCTTAATGCCATGAAAAGAAGGCTACATCCTCCATCATACTTCACAGTGGGTCTTTATAGAAAAAACACCCTTCTTATTAGACCAAATCCACCCTGAGGATTTTCAGTAGCATTTTGTGAAGTCATGTGGGAGACTTGGTAACAAAAACAAATCATATCGAATGCTGGGGAAATATTTACTTTAAAATATTTTTCTTAGAAGTAAAATACACACTACTAAGTTTGAAACATACATCACTCACAAAAATGAGGTTATATTTAAAAATGAATACAAAGAGGATCAAGAACTGCTGGACAATCTGATCCTGTCCATGCCCCATCACTGTCAGGGTGTTTTGGCACTCTTGGGTGATCATACACCCTACTGAACAGTCCATGTGGGGGCACTCTGGTCCAGTTTGACATGTTTAGGTTCACCCCCATGAATATATCACTTAATACTCAATCACCGTAATTGAGTTTGCATCTCATTTGCATAATCGAACAACTTTCTTTGACTTTTAATTGGCTTTCCTGATGATCTAAAACCAAATGCTTCTTTTTTTAATCGCTTCATATTTATTTTGAAATATCCCCTCATTTATTTAGGACTGGGGGTGCACATACTTTTGCTCCAGAATCCACGGTACACCATTGAGCACTTCTGAGGTTTTACCATGGAGGATTTAGCACATGTAGCTCTGGCTTATGTCCAGCAGGTGTTTTGGGGGACTGTCGTGGCTTAGCGGATAAGGTACTGGACTACTGGGTTTAAATCCCACCTCTGCCAAGCTGCACTGTTGGGTCCTAAGCCTTTAATGAACGTGTTGATTATAAGTGGCTCTGGATAACAAGTCTGCTAAATGACGTAAATGTAAATGTTACCCACGGGGGGCGCTGTAGGTTTGGTCAGCAGGCCTCTTCCGAAGCTGCTTTCTTCCTGAGCGCCAACATATCCGTTCACTGAGAGAGCAAATGTTACAGTGAGCCCAACTGTCCAACAGAAAGTCCAAAGCATACAGTCTTGTAATAAATGACACACAATAGTAACAGAAGTGGCTCAGCGGACTAATCTGACCATCAGACCAGACCATTTTCAGACCATTCTCCTCAATTTGATTTGACCCAAACAGTTGGGTCCAAAGTGACAAAATACACTTAAAGCATGTTTCGAGTTTGTCTGTGAGGTCTTACCTACAGAAGCGGAATGTATACCGTTGGGTGTGGAGTCTGAGGAACCATGCAGAACATCTAGCACATAAAATAAGATCACAAATACGAAATAAATGCCCATTTCTATCACATGTCCGAAGTACATGACATTTTCAAAAGCTATAAAAGTAAACACTGAACACCATCACTACTTGGGCGGCATGGTGGCTCGGTGGGTAGCACAGCAAGAATGTCCTTGGTTCAGTGTGTGGAGTCTGCGTGTCCTCCCCATGTGTGCGTGGGTTTACTCCGGGTACTCCGGTTTCCTCCCACAGTCCAAAGGCATGCGTGTTTTTTTTTCTTTTGTAGATAATCTTGTGTGTGTGTGTCGCTGAAATGGCCACTGATGCTGACAGCGACGTTAAATAAAACCACAGAAACCACCACTACTCAAAGTTACAATACAAATACTTTCGGAGCAATTACTCTATCCTTCTATTATTTATTTATTTATTTGGCTTCTTTAACGTCGCTTATCGGCATCAGTGACCATCCAGCGACACGCACAAGGTTATTCCAAGACCAGTCATACATACACAAGTCAATGACAGTTTAGAGCCACCAGTTTCCCTAACACAAGTCTTTGGACTGTGGGAGGAAACCGGAGTACCCGGAGTAAACCCACGCAGACACGGGGAGTACATGCAGACTCCACACAGAAAGGACCCAGGTCTCTCCACCCTGGGATTGAACCCGGGACCTTCTTATTGTGAGGCAGCGGTGCTAGTGTTCACTAGTAAGAGAACAAACCTCATTACTGATGGTGAAAAATGATCATTATTTATTAACAACAAAAGGTTCAGAAGAAACAAATTTGCATTTAGCAGAACCAAGGACAGTATGCTTAAAATGTTTTCTCTTTTGAGAATAAAGAGAAGCGTGACAATAAATAAGGGGAAAAGAAAGCATGTCAAGGAGTTATGCCTGTGAATGGAGCATTACATGTCACACACTACCCCCTATCCCAGTGTCAAACTGTAGCTCTGGAAGTACAGAATGTAGTGGGCAGGACCACCTCAGATCAGTTACTATTTGGGTGGTGGATCATTCTCTGCAGTGCAACTGTGCTGGTCATAATCTTAGTGTGATATGCTGGCATGATTGGATCACACACAGCAGTCCTTTGAGTGTTTAACCAGTGTCAGTTCTAAGCTGAACATAATCCACCATCAGCCAACACAATCTGTGCAACAGATGAGCTACAGTGTCTGACTTGACATCTACAAGGTGGAGAGATATGGAAGATGTCTAATGCAGTAGAGTTGCTCGGTTAAGTGTTTAAAAAAAACTCCAGAAGCTTAACACACCACATCAGTCATTGCAGTGCTGAGAATGATCGACAGTACCTGATTTGTACTGGTCCTATGTGGCCCTGACCATTAGAGATCAGGGTAAAGGGCAAGTTATGCAGAGAACCAGATGGACTACAGTCTGTAATTGTAGAACTAAAAAACTGATTGTGTGAGCGTGGGCACATAAGGATTAAATGATCAAAAGTAATGTCAGTGTAGAATGCAAATAGTTTTTTGATGTCCAGTTGGACTGGTAAACAATTCTGCATTTTGTTTAACTATTACTACTGTATTTCATTTCTTTAATAAATTCAGGATGTCATATGAAATTGTGGCTTTTTAAAATATTTGACATTTTCCACATCAGCCATTGGTGATAAATCATTCATTTCAAGCGACTAGCTGCATTTTAGCTTTCTACCTCCTTCACTTCATTGTTTGCCTGATTTGGTTCATGAATTTTTTGGCTCAGTTTTGCCTTTGGGTCTGTTTTCCACTCTTCCAGGTGTGAGATGTTCTTCAAAGAGTGAATCATGTCACACGGTTCCAGATGGTTACCATGCAGAATTTGCCTGGAGTATGACATCAGCGGAGGACAAGTGGGCAGAGGACCATGATGGCATGGAGATGGCTGGAGGAAGTTTCCAGGACTGGGAGGAAGGTAAAAGTGGAGACTATTAGAATGTTAATGTGCTACTGGATATAAACTTCTGGGATTTAGCGTTCAATAAATTAGACGAATCGGAATGCGGTTTGGAAAAGTTCGCTCTCTATGAAGAATTTCAATGAGGAATGTGATCTGTAGATATTTCCTCTTACCTCACAGTGCAGAAAAGGCTTTATCAGACTTTAGATAAGGCTTTAATTAGGTGCAGCAAGACAACTGCATTATGGAGACTGCGTGTGCAGTGTACTGTATGTATGAGAGATAAGCATGTTAACAAAGCCTCATTAGATAGTCAGGTTGTTAAGAAGGTTTGGGAATTGCATGCTCTTCAGGCACTGCTCATGCACTTCAAAGGAAAATGGAGCAATTTGCATCAGTGTAAATCCAGTCACCCCTCACCATCGCTCCCTGAGCTCTCTTGGTGCCCTTGCTTATGTTAGGTGGGGCGGGGGGGACACGAAACAGTAACACAGTCCTGCTGATTAAGCTTATAAGCATCAGTGAATCAAAAGGCATTTTATATGGTTATGGATTCCCTACACAGATAAAGAACTTAGATTAAGTAAATTAATTAAAGAAAATAGGCAAGTCATTGATTTGCAAATAAACACGTCCGCTTTTATACCTACTGAATATTCAAAGCTATTAAAAGATTTGCCTACATCAAGTGTAAATCTTAAAATAATTTATGTATACCTACAAAACTGGAAAACCCCTTTTCAGACGTCCTGTGCAATCTAATATACATTTCCATTTAAGGGCATGCTGGTATTTGTTTGCGTTGTTTTGTGTTGAATTTGTTTTGATTTGGCAACATAATGCATACTAATACATTCTGAAATTTGTCAAACAATTATTAATTTTTATGATAAACATTTCATCCATTATGTGCCGATTTAGATTCAGACATCACTAGTCATCGCTGACATTCGGTTAAATGTCCCAATTGTTTAATTTTAGTAATTTATAATAATAATAATAATAATAATATTAATTATTATTATTTTATTGTGATTTATAGCGCATTCAGACCCATTTACATTGTTATAATTAGGCCTTGTGCAAAAAATAGTAACATCTCTCCCATCAATCTAAAATAAATAGCCCATAATAGCCATTACATCATGAGTAAAGTCCACCTGTGGTAAATATAGTTGATTTGGAAGGCACACAAATCTAAATGAAATCTTACAGGACCAGTGCGTATCACAGTAAGAAACAAGCCATGAGGAGGAAATAACTTCCTGTAGGGATCAGAGACAGGATTGTGAAAGAGCACAAAAAAACATGCTGCACTGAAAGTTCCCAAGTGCACAGTGGACTCCATAATTCTTAAATGGAAGAAGTTTAGAAAAGCCAGAACTCTTTGTAGAGCGGGTTAACCCACCAAACTATGCAATCAGTATAGAAAGGCCTTGGTAAGGGAGGTGACAATGAACCCAATGGTCACTCTGACTGAGCTCCAGAATGTCATCCATCACTGTTGTGCTCCACCACTCCAAACCTTATTGCACAGTGGTCAGACAGAAGCCTCTCCTCAGTAATATACACATGAAAGCTATCTTGAAGTTAAAAAAAGCACCTAAAACTCCAGGTGGTCTTTTCATAACGAATTGTGAAAAGAGTGATAGTCTCTAAAGGCTTTCTGAATGCTTTGTGTATTATCATAAAATATAATGCCCACTTGTAGCAACTAAAATTCTCAATTTAATGCAAATTAACCTGGTTTGAAGCTGGATAATTTGCAAATGACAAAATCACTGGCTTGTGGTTAGAGTGATAACTCAAGGTTCTTTTTAACTGAAGGTTACAGAGACTTATCTGGCCATGCACAGCACAGTTTGGAATCTCTCTGCATTGTGAACAAGCATTAAAGACACAGCCTAGAGCGATGGAAATGTATGTGCATTTTTATACCTTGTCATGTGAGCTCTTAGTGAGCGACTTCCTCCAGTTACACAGTTATATTCAGCCTCAGTTTCCACAAGCAGGGAAAAATAGTTTGTTGTTTTTATGCTACTGTCTGTCTGGGGAGAGGGTTGTTATGGATGTAGTATTGCCGTTTTGAAAGACCATTGCCTGATGTGAGTGGCTGTGGTAATTCAATCTGTCTGGGCACAGTAAAGGTGAATACAGCATTTCACAAGCAAGTGTTGCTGGGATTTTTGTTTGCCAGCTTAACGGGACTAAAAGGTGATCATATCACCTCCACAAAGTCCAGCTAAAACAAATCAGTACCAATTCTAACGAGACAAGTATTGTTTGTATTTATTGTATTGTGTGCACATCAGAGGTGTCTGCCTAAAAAAATATTAAACTTGAATATAGGTTACTATAACATATACCTCAGTCTCTTATAAGCCTCTTTTTTATGTTAGGTATTATGCTTGGCTGAGTAAAATGTCACAGCATCAGAATGTCTCCTTGTACTTGTTTTCCCATATATAGTATCATCTTCACCACTGTTGCCCTGACATGTGGTCCCAGTGCAATCTGACTTTGTGTACTCTTTGGTGTGTCCTTATGAGTTGGGTGAACAGATTTTGGCCGGATGTGATAACTGTCTTTTTTATTAGTGTGTGTGGGTCTATCAGGGTAAACTTTGGTTAGTTTGCTCTTTTAAAGCTGATGAAGCACTTTAGGATTCCAAATAATTTTTTATTTTATTAATATTTTTTGTGTAAGAAAAATGAATTGTCCATAAGGTGTCCATTATGACAGTTTGCACATTTTTTTTGTATTAGGATGGATCGTAACTGTTTTCCTTTCTACTAATACTACTACTACTACTAATACTACTACTAATAATAATAATTAATATTTATTCATTTTTTTTAAAGGCACCGTTTATTCAGATAAGTGTTTTGCAAGAAAATTAAGGATGGCAATGAATCAATGAGCTTTCAATAAAATTAATTATAAAATAATTGGAAAATAACATCCCCATGTTGATAGACGGCGTAAAAAAAAACACACAAACAAATAAAATAATTGGTTAAAGTAGCTTAAAATACATGTATCATGTAACTTCAGTTTTCAAATGTTCATAGATCAATATTGTTATTAACCTGACTGGAGAACTGAATTATGAATCAAGTTTTGGCTAATATCATAGCTTGGCAATTAACTTTTAATGTCTTATAATGAATTTTTGGTTTCCATCAGACACAAGTATCAAGTCAGGATCATACCATCTTAAGTGTTATGGCTTTCCCCTACATAGGGTTGTAACGGTATGTTACTGCATTTTCTAAACATAGCATTAATATACCTGTTTTGTCTTCAAGCAGTATACAGTATGCATTTACATATTGTTTTGACATTGCAGTAGACTAAAAAGACTACGATCATGTCTGTTGAATATCCAATTCAGGCAGAGGCTTGCCTCATTACAGAACTTAATGTGGCTGCTAAACACAACTTGTACCAATATATTATTGTTGGATGACCTGAGCTTTCTGGTGTCTAACAGTCACTTCATTAAAGTATGGAGAAGCACGGCCATGGAGACATTTAAAAACCAATAAGAGAATTCAATTCTGCCTGTCACGGGTGACCAGTGGAGTGATTGGAGTGCTGATGTAATGTGATCCCCCTTTCTGGTATGGGACTGGCAGATGCATTTTGACCTGGCAGGCATGTAATTGATCCCTTAGGTAGGGCCAATAAGTGTTACAATTATCAAGTCTAGACGTGAACGTTTGCAGATATCAGAAGGGATTAGATTGACTTAAACCTTTAATGTATTATAAAGGTGAAACTATGCAGATCAGGGTTGCTTTGATTGGGGCTGCAGTGAAAATGTTGGCGGGGTATCATGTGATTGTAAACACGGGCTGGGTATACTTAAGGATTTCTCCAACCCCTTTTCTCCAAACGAATACGGAGCAAAATAAAATGTTATCATTATTGTTTGAGGATCCAAATTCTCTACAAGGAAGTAGAAACCTGCATCTAAGTCTGCTCAGAAGCTTAACCAAAGTTGACAGTGATACAGACATGGGTTGAGTGCTCAGGAATCTTAGCCAGTTTTAAAAACGTATCCAGTGTGCATGTTTAGCTGAGTTGGAGTGCTGTCATTCAACCACGCTTGCTATCACCCATTGCAGAAGTAACGTTGGTATTGATGGAGAGAGGGAAGTGCTGTGACTGTCAGCACACTTTTTTCTAGTACCACTTGTCAGGGGAAGTAGATGGTTTGGGGATCAGAAATTGACACATGAAACTCTATACGAACAAAAAGAAGGCTACTATACAGTTACTAATGTTAACTTGGTTGGTTGTGTATCCATAAAGAAAATGAGTACAAATAAAGGTTTAAACCAAAACAGAAATATACATCATTATTCTCATGATCTTCTCAAGAGTTCATTATTCAAGTACCTCAAGAACAAGTCAGGAATATAAGATTAAAGGTTGGCATCAGATTTTTCTGTGAATGTGCAGGTCAAGCTATAACCTACGTTTGGCCATAGTCAGCCAACCAATCATTCCGAGCTGACCAGAAAAATAGACGCACTGTTTATAAATATCTGTAAAGTCTTTAGCTGAAGGAATTGGGTGTAAAAACTGCCGCATTTCCAATAATGAGAACATGTAACTATTCTTATTTTAAGCACAGAAAAGGACAGGCACTTATTATTACTGGACATTTGGTGTTGGGGCTATGAATAGCTGTGTATCTTCTGTACATTGGTGATAAGCATATACAGATTAAAGAATTGATGCCCAGACTTGATACTTGGGGGCTCCACACGTTATTGCATGATTTTGCAAAGCAAAGACCCAATTCGAAAACATAGCCACAACCACTGATCTAAAACCAGTTTACGACGCAGACACCGAGGCCCTCCCAGCAGCTTATGTTTGACCATCAACTATATAAAAAGCAGCCCAAAATTAGAACAGAACCAAAACAGAGATGACCAACTGTCTCTGCTCTTGAATCCAAAGACTAAGATAAGTTCTATAACACATCCTGAAGCCAGACGGTTTAGTTATGATACCACTTTCTAATTAATGTTGACAAAAATCCGTTGATTTACTGACGACTGACAATGCACATAGTATCTGCAGATACTAATATCCTAATATCTGCAGTGGGCTTAAAACCTATTAGAAGAACTAAGTATGTAAGCAATGGAGACCACATTTTTTGAAGACTCAAGTGACAAAACTATATATGTGCGTTTCTGAGGACATAAAGCTATTTGTAGAGCTATTGTTTAGCATTGTGGTCTTTAACATGAACTGCATGCTTCTTGCACCTTGGACCTCCTTTGGCCTTCAGAAGGACATTGGTTCATTGTTATATAGATTCCATTTGGTGTTAGTCGTTCTGGATCCTTTGTGTCCACGTGGGGACACTCCTGTTTTCTGGTACCCTGGTTTTCTCCTACATTCCAGACATGTTAGGTTAATTGGTGTTTTTACCCCAATTGAGAGTGTATGTGCTCTCATCCTATCTAGGGTTGTTCTTGCCTTTCACCATGTCTCCTTCTATAGACAGCAGCTCTTCTGTGACCATGACCGAATAAGCGGATAAGAAAATTTATTAATCACTGAACGAGTTTTAGTGAGGTAAATCGCTGGAAATCGGTCCTTTTGAGTGTGAAATTTTAGATGCAGGTTTCCTTGATGTAAGAGTCAATCTAGAAGTGTCTGACGGTTTGGGAAGAAAGTAAATCAGTTAGAATAATGTTGTTGGCAGTAAGTGACTTTCCAAGCAAATGCCTTGATACAGACTGTTTTCCTTGCATGCATAATGACATGTAGGGTGAGATAAACCATCATGCTTACAGGCTCTCACAATCAGTGACCATATTGCAGCTTTCTCGTGGCCTATTTGTGGATGAGATGTGCCAGTTTTTCTACATTACCATGTTTAGTGCTGTTAATAATGTTCCTGTAGGGTACTCACGAGGTAGAACTATTTGCATGTTTGGAGAGCGGACGTTGTAAATGGAAGCAACAGATGCAGTGGCTGATTAGGAGACATTATCTCTGTGGCATCTCAAGCCTCTGGGGTGTGTTTGTTCAGTTTGGTGACTGAACAGGTGGAGGTGAGAAAACTTGGCGCAGATTGTTGCCGAGCTGGGTTGAAAACGTGCCATCACGACACAACCTCTAATCGGCTTCAGTGAAAGAGGCGAAGGGCGTAGGGATATGCAATGAAACGTAGCCAGAGTAAACCCTACCATCTTTTCATTTTAGTGCCAGAAGTCCTATCACTGGCCTGTGGCCAGTTTGCACCCAGTCATTTGTGGATTAAGCAGAGTATGATTACACATTGATTTTTGATCATGCGTGTCCATTCCAGAAGGAGCAGATGGCTGATATATAGCCAGAGAAGGTGAAGTGTTCACTGGCTCCATTGATTCACTGGGCTGAGCAGGAGATGGCTATTCTCTTTCTGATCCCAGCAGTGTTCAGTGTTTTCAGACTGTGTGAGTGAGAGTGCATTCATTGGTTTGCCACAAATTGAGCTCATATTGCCAAAAACTATTTGGCAGATTTGTGCCATTAATGCTAATTATTGTTTTGTAGCTTCATGCTGGTTTGTCAAAGTAAAATGATCTGATTCATGGTTACTAACCAGACTCAATTTTAGTTTGCAATTTTTCTATTTGCAAGTTATATTTTTTATTTTTTATACACGGTCCAAAGGCGTGTGCTGGTTTAATTGGCATCTCTTAACTCTGTGCGTGCGTGTGTGCGTGCGTGTGTGCGTGCGTGCGCATTTTTGGTGATCGTTCTAGGGTCATTCCTGTCTTGCAACCCATGCTGCCAGCTAGGCACCTGCTCTCCTGCGACCCTGTCCAAGATAAGAAAATGAAGGGGGTTTTGGGGTTTTGTTGTAAAAAGAAAAACTGTTGTACTAAAGCAATTGAACATGAGGGATTTTTTTTTTTTAATCATGAACAACCTCATGGCTGTAATGATCTCTGGCACTCACCTTCGCACCATATCACAGCTGTCATGTTATTTGTGAATATACGCTCTCAGGTTCTATTGCTTTCATACAATGGTTTTTCACAAGAACAAGAAATCTAAGTAAACCAAAACCTTAATATTTACTGAATATGCTTTGACTGTACTTTCAGACTGTCACACACAATTGCACATGGTGTACAAGCGGTATTATTCCAGAATTGTATCTCTATGCTCTGCAAGAGCTCCTCCTAAATTAATGCACGTTGATCACAAAGTTACAAAAATAGAGGTACACGTCTACTCGCTGTGATTCTTCAAATCATTTTTGAAGCTCGCACCCACATGCCAGTTGCAAATCATAATGTTATCCTAGAAACTGCGTAGGATTTGTGTGTATCAACATATCCACGATTAGTCATAAGTTTAGTTCAATCATAAGTCACTTTAATTCACTTTAAATTTAATATCTGAAATGTTTTTAACAATAAAAGTATTTTTAAAGACAGATTAGTGCGAGGCAGTGGACAGGGAACAACTGCCATGTCATTCATAATAAAAACATTCATAGATCTTTCTCTTGGTAAAAAAAAACTGATAACTAGATATAGATTGACTCTTTGTATATCCTAATTTAAAGGAAATCGATTGCCAGTGTGTTAAATAATAAAACTGGTTTAGTTCAGCTGTAACAGTTTAGTCACTATGCTCGAGTATATACTGAGAAGTAGTTTTATATGGATATACACTGCTAATACAGGAGTATATCTAATCTAATGGTGGCCTAAGACTTTTGCACAATAATGTATTCGGTTAGATAGCGTTCCATTTTGCACAGTCCAAAGTAGCACTAATCATCATGTTTTGGACTGAGAGAACATGAGTAGAACATAATTTAGAAAGTAATTATGCTTAATTTGTACTTCAGTTTGTATGCGTTTTGCAAATGGTAAGAACTGACATGGGAACAAAACAGTGAATTATAGGCAAAGTAATTGCTTCGAATACAAAAGTAAAGCTCATCTTACAATCATTGTTTCCCCACCACTAGCAGAGAACACACAGATCCTAGTTTTGGAAACTGAAATCCAAATTGTGGTTGAGGTTTCAGTTAGACTCTATACTAAATGAGTATTGGGAGACCATGTGTCTTTAGATTTCAGATTTAGCAAGTAAATTATGGTATAAGGGAAAACGTTTATTGTTGTTTGTTATTTTATGAGGGATCTGGCTCCCTCTACTGAACCCAATCAACTTTTCAATCGAACCCCGAACTTTCTGTATGGCCATAAACCCAACAGCCAACAAACAATACAATGGCCTTATGCACAATTTATTATATATATATATATATATATATATTTACATATTTACAGTTTTAACATAACATTGGTTGGCAAGGTTTTAGGACGCATTGTCTTTTGGGTTGATGTTTGATTTCTTTCATGCCTCAAAAGTTTTCTAACATTTATGTAACTAAATGGCTGAGCCAGTCACACATTTCACCCTGAATATTTCTGAAATGAAAGGTACAAGAAAGCAGTCCAATCAGCTTCACAGACTTCTGGAAAACCCTTGACGTCCTGGAGACAGTTCATCTCGGACAAAAGCCTTTAGCCAATATGACAGTATCTCACTGTACAATGTGTAAACTATTATGTACACTTCATCAGGACCTCTACTGTCTAGATATTTAGGAAGTGAACACTTCTTGATACATTAGTACCTAAAATATAGTTGTCTCAGACTGTATACTTTTTTTGGCTAATATACCAGAAAGCTCTACCTTAAATTTTTAATATAGGTATGTGCCATTTAATAGATGTTGATCAGACATTACCATAGTGATAATGGTTACCATAGTTTAGATTCTTCACACACAGCGTCTTAACATTAATATTAATTCAAACACAATTCATAAATATTTTAATAGTACTGTACTGTGCAATACAGAAATTATGAACTTTATACACTTTATTAAACTTTAGTAGAACGACACCATGCTTCTTTCAATTCCCTTTTCTGTCAGCAGGTGTCACAAAGGTGGACTCCCACTCCTTTTCTGTTATTCAGATGTGAATTAGGTTAATATAAGACAATTGTATAAACCTCCGTCTTTAAAGTGTACACTTCTTGAGGACCTCTACTGGCTAGATATTTAAGAAGCGAACACTTTGTGATACATTAGTGCCTATGATGTAGTTGTCTCGAACTGTACTGTTTTTGGCTGATATACCTGAGAGCCCTACCTTGTTGTTACAGCTTTACATTGCACTGTCCATTTCCTACGCTCCAGTCCCTCAGCCATTTATCATTCCCAGTTATTGACTACAAACCAGTGTTAGTTTAATATTTTTCGGTGGCTAATGTTTTAACTCAGCTGTCACAGTACCACATTATAAATACACTGCCAGCCTTATGGTTGTGCTAATGTTTTACCATTAAATTACCTATTTAGTGGTAGATCTCTAATCTGATTCTATTGAGGAATGGAGTAGTTTGTGTTTTGTGGGCTAAGGGAGGCATTGCAGTCCAAGTATTCCAGGAACACTAGACGAATGGTGCAAACACAAAGTTGGCTATTCATTGTAAGACATATAACATACATGTAGGCCTAGTGTAAATTTAATATAGGTATGTGCCATTTAATGGATGTTTATCAGACATTACCATGGTCATAGTGGTTAAAATACTTTCGATTATTTAGTGTTTTAACAGTATTACACAATTCAAAAATGTTTATAGTACTGTACTGTGCAATGCAGCAATTATGAACTTTATACCTTTTAAGTGCAACACCTTGCTTCTTTGTCTTTCACTTCCCTTTTCTGTCAGCAGGTGTCACAAGGGTTGACGCCTACTAATTTTCTGTTATTCAGACATGAATTGGATGTAGATAAGACAGTTTCATGCCCTATTATAATTCTTAAGACCGCTGTCTTTAAAGTGAACAGACCTTGATAGGATGAATATTAAACAACATAACTTAATTACAATTTTTTTTTAAAAAGCTTGCAAAGCTTGAGTTATGTAGTTCCTTAAATATCCTTTGCACAGCTCTTTTTGTTATTACTGCAAAAAAATAAAAGATTTGTTATTTAAATGTAATTGGAGTTATCACAATTATTGCATAATTGTCTAATCACAATTCTTTAAGATAATCGCTTCAGCCAAGTACACCCAATTCACATTCTGAAGATTGACTAAGTTTCAATGCATTGAGAGGTAATGGGGTTAATAAAAACTAAAAAAAAAATTAAACTTGGTGCTGTAACAGGTTTAGAGGGCAGAATCAAATAATGTAGTAGATTTTTAAGCTTTGTAGTTGATTCTATATTTTGGCATGCATGCTAGCACAAGGAGTTTGTTGCTGAAATGTTTCTACTTTTATCATACATTTATGTCTGTATATTTGTAGTCATTTGTGAGTTGTGGCATGCACACACAAGCAGTGCATCATTGTGACAGTAATTAGTATTAGCTGCTAATCAAACATGGCTAGTAAGCAAGATGGCTGTTCTGTTGCTTTAGGCTTGTACTTTGTCAGTCGCATTTAGTGAACAGACAATTAAATCACTAAGTGTGATTCATTAAATAACAAATAATCATCAGCTACTTTTAACTAATGTTTAAGCTTATAGGCATAAAATGTAATTTATATGTAGTTATTTATATAACCTTTAAATGTATTGTTTAATAAATTGATTTTTATCATAAGTGTGTGTACATTACACTATTCATACTCATACATTGTGCAGCTCGGTGGGTAGCACCGCTGCCCCATAGCAAGATCCCGGGTTCAATCCCAGGGTGGAGCGACCTGGTTCCTTTCTGTGTGGAGTCTGTGTTCTCCCCGTGTCTGTGTGGGTTTACTCCAGGTACTCCGGTCTTCTCCCACAGTACAAAGACATGTCCATAAGGTTAATTGATTACTCTAAATAATAACTAACGTCGATCCTATAACTAACTAAATAAATACCTTGATGCTGACAGCAATATTAAAGCAGCTGAATAAAAATACCCATACATTACTAAAATAGTGAAGGTGTAAAAAGACAATTAAAATGCTAATGCCAATTAATTGTATGACAATTTATAGTTCGCTAAAATGGCATGACCATGACAGCCCTGTGTAATAATTTATGGTGAAAATTGTTACTTAAATACTCATTTGTGGCAGTATTCATCATAAGAGACCAAAAAGTCATTCTAAGCAAAATAGTTCTTTTGTAGTTTTTGTATAAAAATAAAATGTATAAAAATACTACAACAAATTGGCATATGGGAGAAAACTATCCAGTCCTGGGGATGATGCCACACTCCACAACAACAGTAAGTACAGGCACCTGGTTTGAGGTGAGCTGCAAAAACACAGCGCCTGCTGTGCCAATGTATTTTTTCCTCATACAAATCCATTTTCTGAAATGCTCTGACATCTGGGAGATTAGGTAGGTGAGCAGGTTTGACTCTGGAAGGAGTCAAAACAAAAAGTCAAACATTTTCAGAGTAGCTTAACTTGGCTATGATTGGTTAATAATGTGCACCATTCTTTACAGAGTACAGTGGTGAGGTGGAGATGTTTGGGTTCATTGCGATTGGACTGTGTTAAACCAACGACGTTGTTTGTTGCCAAGTTCTTAGTAGCCATGCTAAGCAAACAAATATAATGGCCAAAATGAAGCACAACTGTCAGCGTGATCTGCTGCAGACCTAAGCACTTTAGCACAAATGAATTTCAGTGAAGAAGTCTCATGAGTAATGATGATAAAATGTGTTGACATTTCTAACCTAAGGGCAGTAGAACTAACAGTGACAGCTTGGTCTGAAATTCATAAGTGCTCTCACAGGAAACATTTATCTGTATCAGTACTTGATCTAGAATTACAGCATTAAAGGTAAGCTTAAAAGACTGCTGGGAGAATTGATGACATTAGGTTACTGTTGCTCTGGCCTTGTGTTTTTACATTTCTTTGAGTTACGGCTGCTTTTAGAATCTGAAGACAAATTGCCTGCTGTCTAAATAACAATGATCTTTTCTTTTTAAGTATTGAAGTTTGCAGAAGACATTTTTAAATTGAATATTATGAACGATGGTTATTTGGAGTTTTATTCTTTGAGCTCCATAGCAATATTATAAATATTCCTATTAAAAGTTCTTCTCATTACTGCAATCATACTCACCAGTTTCATCATTACTGTAATTACCTCTATATCCACCATCATGTTATCATAATCATCTTTCCAATTTGATCTTCATTCTTAAAATCATAGTCAATATCCTTTTCACTGCCATCAATGCTATCACTATAATCACTATTATCATCATGATCAATACCATTGTCACCATCATCAATGTTACTTTAAACTGAATCATCATTACAATCAGGCATATCTACATTAGTGTCCAAAGGTTTTAGGCCATAATTAGATCTGTTGTTTTACCAATGGTATATTGACCATATTGTCGACAATTGGACCAAAAATGTAAAACTTTGATTTGTTAATCCATAATTCACTTTTCCCCTGATGCTCATTTGTTTTCAACTCTGCTGCTTTCTCAAATGTATGGTCTCTTGACTGTTACCCTTCCAAACAAATATTGTTTCCAATTAGCCTTCTTTAAACTGTCAAATTGAGTGTTAAATTGGCATCACAGTAAAGCTACTAGATGCTGTTTTTCTCATGTAACTTGAGGTCTATTACACAAAATACTTGCCACTGTAACTTGTAGTGGCTGTTTTCTTTCTTTTTTTTTCTTTATTTCAGGTTTTAGGTATTTTTTGGGGTATTTTTAGGTATTTTACTGTATACAAATTGACCTTTATTTTCTGGTTATTTTATGTAAGAGACTATTTTTGTTTTTGTACATCAAGCAAAAATGGTAAAGAATTCCACCTTCACCAAGTAGTGTCCTCAGTTCTCAAATGTGTGAGTGTTGTTAAAAGGAAATGTGATATGTGGTAAACATGCCCCTATCAGAAATTCTTTGAAACATGAATGTTTGCAAAAAACAATACTTTATTAATTTGAACATTAAATACCTTGTCTTTGTAGTGTATTAGAACAGAATACAATGATTTGAAAATTCTTTTTAACCAATATTCAATTTGGTTTTTTTTTTTTGTTTGTTTTACACAACTTCTTTGGAATTTGGGTTGTACATACAACCATGAAGTTGTGCGCTGTGCTATCGTGAAGACCAAAGCATGCGGGAAGCCAGTGTAAGTGTGCGAGCGTGAGCCAGAGGGGAAAAGTGGGGAGAAGGGTCAATCGCACTCCAGCACGGTTCAAGGCAACTAAACTTATGTTATGCGTGAATATGCGTTTAAATTTAAAGGAAGCATCGACTGCTTCCTTGGCTGCTAAAGCAATCCAATGATGCAAGGCCCACAAAAAGCCTTTTAAAAACATGGCACATGGGAGCAATGTGGCAAGCAGAGCTATGACAACTCATTTTCAAATGTAAGTTATATTATTTCCCTTTGGTGTTTTATTTATTGGGCTGGGAGAACCGAAACGACTGCTCTCTAGTGCGTTTCAGTAATCTGTTTTATGAGGATGGATGTATGGATTTTAATGATGTAAAAATTATGACTGTTAGTTTATTTAACTTGCTAGCAAGCTAGTTATGTAAGCTACATAAGCACAGGTTTACCATTTTTTGTGTGGTCTCAGTAGTCTAATCGAGCAAAGTTTTGATGATGCATCTCTAGCGATGATCTTCACCCCACATTTTGCACGTTGCAGTTTGGTTTTATTCACCACTGCATATGTTAAGATAGCAGGTGGTGTTTTATTTTGGACCCAAATATGCGGGATAGGTGTACCCCAGGACGTATAATAAGACTGGGGGAAATAATGAAAAACAACCAAAAGGGGGTATAAGGGCGGA
>JAVSBV010127528.1:0-18040 GCA_033117975.1 Parotocinclus spilosoma
CATGCACTGTGAGCTGTGAGGTCTTATATAGACAGGTGTGTGCCTTTCCTAATCAAGTCCAATCAGTTCAATTAAACCCAACTGGACTCCAATGAAGGAGTAGAACCATCTTAAGAAGGATAAGAGGAAATGGACAGCTTGTGAGTTAAATGAGTGTCACAGTAAAGGGTCTGAATACTTATGACCATGTGATATTTCAGTTTTTCTTTTTTTAATACATTTACAAAAAATTCTACATGTCTGGTTTTTTTCTGTCAAGATGGAATGCTGAGTGTACATTAATGATAAAAAGTGAACTTTTTTATTTTAGTAAATAGCTGCAATGAAACAGTTATACATTTAAAGGGGTCTGAATACTTTCTGTACTCACTGTATAAATAATACAATAATTTGTATATGATTTTAAAACCCATAAAAACCAATTTGTTCAATGTTCCCCTTTCGGCCAAGAATGTATTTTGCATTGAAATCTTCACCTTTGCAGGTTTGCAGGGATACTAGAGCAGAGTGAATTGACCTGAAGATTAACACCTGTGTCTCTTTCCTTTCCCTCCAGTCTCTTCTAGATGAACCAAATCCAAACAGCCCTGCGAACAGCCAGGCTGCTCAGCTCTATCAGGAGAACAAGAGGGAGTATGAGAAACGAGTGTCAGCTATTGTGGAGCAGAGCTGGAGAGACAGTTGACTACACACTCACACATACATAAACACTTCTCTTTCTTATCTCTGTGCTGTTAATGGAAAATATTTAGCTTCTTGGTTTGTTTTTATGCACTTTACCTAACTTTGCCATACAGGATCACGTTTTTTGGAATTTGACAGCGCACTCACGGCACAGCCAAGTGAGATGGTCCAATTCTAATCCATCCATTTTCTTTTGAACAGCATCTGTAGAGTTCGAAAGTTTTATCCACTCTCTGCCTACAGCACATTCTCAGAATCAATCTCTATCAATATATATTTGATCATACATGACATTTAATTATTTCCCTTTATCTCCAGTGTAGCTCATCAGCCACATCTGGCATCTGATGCACTTGACCTACAGTGCTTTTGTTGCTAAGCAAGCAATCTTCTAGCCAACGGTTTAGCATGGTGCGAAATGCATGTCTGAGACATCATGCAAAACTCGTACTGCTTTGAATTTGTCCCTAACCTCAAAAGATGCATAGGTGCTTTCTGACAGTGTATGCCACAAAAATATTTTAAGATGTAGCCCTCGAAAGCATAATAACTTTCTCTGTGCATATCCTGTTGTTCCACACAACATCAGACTTCAAAATACATCCCCTCAGTGTAGCATAATTTATTGTTGTTAGCCTTGTAGTTTCAATACAAGACTAATAAGAGCTCACTTCAGACTTTAAACGATGATGCACTAGATATAATATAAGGCAACATTTTCTGCCAGACTATACCTTTCTTCCCCCACTGGTTTTCGGCCCGTGCCCTTATCTTTGAGTGCCTGTTCTTTTCTACGTTCTTGATTTAAACACCATCACATTAACCAGATAATTTATACATTTTGGGTATTTGCAACAATCAGTATTTCAGCATATCTGATGCTTACTCTTAATGCCAACCCTAATCTTCAATGTTGTACGCTATAACGTGCATGGATGCAGAAGTGTGTGCCCCCATAGTAGTACCAGTAATCTTGTATATAAGATATACAACGGATTATATATGTACAGATTTTGCACTGTTTGACAGTCATTTTCCAGCACTTGTAAATAATAAAAATAAAAAGCAGTTACGCTCGGTACATAAGGTGCAGTGTGGTTTCCTCTTTGAATATGTGTTTAGCGGTAATCATATGCCAGTGCTTTACATATGGTTTTACAACTGCACTTTGCAGCATCTCCAGCATGTTGACAGCTCAATTTAAAGTAACCGAGACATGACCTTTAAAGCTCACTTTTAACAATGACTGTGGAAAACGGTGATTAGAGTGTAGAATGGCCATGTTTATCATAGATGTGTCATAGATTGCACAACCATGTGTGCAAATCCATTCTATTTCCATTTTCCAACCAGAGTTAATAGTTGTTGAGGGAAACTTATAATTATCCAGTCCCTTTGACTAGATGGCATACACTCATTATCATCTTTAACTTCATCAGGTACACCTGTGCAATTGCTCATTAATGTAAATATCCAATTAGTAAATCCCATGGCAGCATATCAGTGCATTTAGGTGTGTAGACATGGTCGAGATGACCTGCTGCAGACTGAGCATCAGAATGGAGAAGAAAGGTGATTTAAGATCAAATATCCAGTGAGAAGCAGTACTCTGGGCAAGAATGCATTGCATATCAGAGGAGAATAGCCAGGCTGGTTCTAGCTGACAGAAAAGCAACAGTTCATTTGTAAGATTGACCACTTGTTGAAGAGCATGATGGAATGCACAGCATGCCAAACCTTGAAGCACATGGGCTAAAGCAGGTGAAGACAGGCAACTCGAGCTACAATTCACAGAGGCCCACCAGAATTTGAAAAAAGTTGATCTGATGAGTGTCAGCTTCTTCTGCAACATGTAGAGATTGCATCAGAATTTCTCATAAACAACGTAGTGCAAGATCCAAATCTCAATCCAACAAAGCACATTTGGGATGTAGTGAGACAGGAGATTCGGAATCATGGCTGTGCAGCCAACAGGTTCCAGCAACCCGTTGAACCTATCCCACAGAAAAGGGCCTTCTCAACTGTGGATCACAAATTATAGCAGTAATTAAAATGCACTTCCATTTTTCTGACATTCTTGACATGGTTTTAAATATACTGCTCACAAAAATTTGGCAATATTTCAAACTCATTTTTGTGAGCAGTATATAAACCTTAAAATCGTATTCCATTCTTCAAAAAACGTTGTCCATACATTTTGCATTCATGTGGTGCAAACAGCACAATTTTTTTATTTGTAAATTTTAGAAACGTGAGCATGGTATTCATTATAAGTGGTCTTTGTGAGTCAGTAGCTCAAATATAAAAATGCTTATTTGATTTAAAACATGCAAGTGTGAATTGTCTAAATTTAGCAATGACTTATGCCATGTGGTAACAGGTCTGAAAGTATGACTACCTGACACTTCCTGGATGGTCAAATCACCCTGTATCAACATGTTCGCAAATATTAAAAGCTATAAAAAAAACAAATGTGAATTGATTGGTGCAGATACAAAAAAAATACTACCAAAAAATAAATGGGAACATTTTTATATTTTAAGCTGTTACAATTGTTTTACCTGTCCCACACTGTATAAATTAGGAGGTTATTCATTTAGAAATGACAGCAATAATTCATTGTCAGTAATTGTACCAAACAAGGAAAGGTATGCATTTCAAATATATATGCATGTGAATGATCCTAAAACCCTTTTTAAACATTTCTGAAACTTGTCATGAATCCACAGACACATAAAATATGCACACAACTAGTTTTACTATGGCACTGAAACAGACCAAAATGGCAACATTTAAAGTGAGATATTCAAATAAAACTGCTTTCAATAAAGAACTCGTATTCCATGTTTTCTACCTAATGTCCACCTCATCTAGCTGTAATTTCATTTCTAAAAGTTTCTCTTTACTGAGAAAAGCAGATGTCTACACCAGATATATTGGTACTTGGGGCTAGAACACTGAATTGGATTTGATATATTGTCTAGTAATCCCCCCTCCCTGCTATCTGAATCACTAACCCGATCAAATTAAAGCTGGGAAATCGATTCTACATGAGTATCAGTGGATAATGTAACAAGACAGGTTGGATCTTTCTGTACCCACAGCTTGCACTGCCTTCCTACGACACTGCTCACAAAAATAAGAGGATATTTCATTTTGATGTATACCCTAATTTTGTGTGCAGTATGTTTAACAACACTGAATAATTATTACACAAATTAGTTAAGAACCACACTGTGACAGCAGAGAATAAGTTTACTCTTTTTAATTACACCATGCACTTAACAGTAGTAAGAATTTATGAGGTAGCAACTTGGGGAACAGTGCATGCAACGTGTCATTTTTGTTTAGGTCACTTCCTTGTGAATGACTGACACAGACAAACACACATGGGTAGAGGAGATACTTTCTGTCAAATCTCATGGTATTAAGCTGATATCACTAAAAGTATGACAGGACCAGATGATGCCTGAATGTGGATGGATCTTTCCCATAAAATAGTAGATATAGGGCTCCTATAATCCAAGTACTCAATATCTGAGTACTCAAAATCTCCTTCCAAGAAAGAGGTTTACCTGGACAATGAGGTTGGACTATTATTAGGAATGCTGCAATAAACAGATAATGATGCATTGCAGTGATACAGGAGCAGATTTAAATATTGTAGTATTCAATGTTTAACATCAATTCTCTGAACACGTTTTTTAGGAACACCTTCACACAAAAACATAATTCAAGTAACCATGAGTTGGCATGGGTGTTGCTGCCAAATGGTGTGGTTTCAGTATTTTAGAAACTGTTGATCTCCTGAGAGTTTCTCTCCACAGACCTTCTTACTACCACAAGCTGCTGCTGCTGGTGGTGGTGGTATTATGGTTTGTGGAATTTATGGCACACATTGGTTCTCCTACTGCCAACAGAACAAACATGGTTTGGTCACCACAGCTTATAGAATATAAAAATAGTCACTGCTAAAATGCTAAAAAATATATATATATATTCATTTTTGTGAGCAGTATAGTTTTTGACCATGTGAATGATCAAAATTTAAGCTGTACTAGCTACTCCAGAATGATCATGCTCCTTAAGTAATAAAATCAGGTTTAATGAACATGACGATACGTTCAGTTTCAATGTAAATGTGGTAGAACACGAACTTTGCCCCATAAACGTGCAACTAACATATCTAATGGCAGTGTCTAGAGCAAGGTTTCTGGTAAGTATGTAATACTGTACTTAAAAACCTGTACATGTGAATTAAAAACAATTTTCCAATCTTTTCTCAGTACAGGGAAACATGTTGAAATGTTTAAGAAAAGATATAGTGCTTACAAAAATTAGGGGACATTTCAAAATCAAATATCCACTAATGAATTATCCCCTAATTTTTGTAAGCATTGTACATTTAAAGACATGTAACTCCATTTTGAATAGACATGATTATGGTAATCAGTTGCCACACTACCGAGTGTACAGGAAAAATCACATTCAATGCTCAGGGCATGCCGTAGAGACTACCTACTGTAAGCCCGCTCCTTTTTGGATCTTTCGAGGGCTTTGTCCATAGTCTTCTCGTTCTCGCCTCTACACTTTGGACAGTACCACTTTCCCTTGGGCTTGTGGTGCAGATCGACACAGGAAAAGTGGAACCACTCAATGGGGCATTTGTCATTATCGCAGCAAATCATCTCTCCATAAGAGACCTGCTCACACAGGCAGTAGGTAGGCTCATTAGGGTCTATGGGCAGGTCGACTGGTGATGTCTCTCGTTCCTGCTTGACTTTTGACCCCTTTTTCTTCTTTTTGGATGATGATGATGACGATGATGAAGTCGTCCTGGCCTTTTTCTCTTTTGGCATTCCCATACTAACATCCTCGTTGTGCTCTACCCTGTAGTTGGAGTTGTCTCGGTTTTCAGAGCCACTTTTTTGCCTTCGAGAGCGCTTCGCACCAGACTTGTCGACTGAAGACGGTGTCTCGTCGTACTTTCTCTCTGTGCTGGCTTTACTCAGTAACAGCAGTGGTGTGAGCAGTGATGTCATGCCGACATTCGTAACAGCAGTTGAGGCATTGCTGCCCCCAGATACGGTGCTCTCTGGTGAACTCTGGCAGGCATGGAAACGCTCCACCTGCCACTCAAACTGCCGTGTGTGGTTCTCCACCAAATCCACCATTTGCCCCGCGATCTGGAGCTTCTCATCCCCGAGTTCCTGAGTTCGTATCAGAGAGCACTGAATATGATTGAGGAGACGTCGCCTTTGGACTGGGTCCGATTCCTGCTTGCGCTTATCGTAGGCATCGCTCAGCTCCTTTAAGACCTCTGGACAATCAACAATTAGACATATTACTGACACTGATTCTGACTGATACTGACACTGACTCAAAAATAATCTTATTACGAGTGGACAGATCATTTTGCTTCCTTGCAATATACACACCAATTTTCATTTGTAATATACCACTGGCCAATAAGCGACCATCACAGATACAGATTTTGCCATGTATTATGAAAAATATAATAAATTATGATGTATCCTTACTGATTGTAAGGGTGGTTAATATTTAAAAGTCTCCATTATCTGTCTGGTAGCTTACTTAGCACTCAACATGTTTTAATATCTATTCGCTTGCCCACTATGCCTCTACCATGTTAGGCACAAATAAACCAAAAACAGATCAGAGTACACTTGCTTATATTTCATTTAACTGGCAACACAGTATCGTTTAATCGGCCTGCGTTGCTTCAGTTTTTTCTTGAGTCTTTATTAGTAAGGAAAGATTGAGGGGTTCAGAAAATTGGTCACGAATCCTGTAAACAAAAATGTCGCTTAACGCTTGGCGAGAAGAAACTATACATGAAAGGACATGCAGAGAGTCCGAGGTCCTGTCGATTTCTCCTACCCGTCCTACTTTTGCTTACTGCGAACACCGGGGCTCCACTGGCCATATACAGTACATGCACTTCCTATTTCTACAATTACAGTCTATAGTACATCTGTTTATCTACATACCTCATTGGTCCCCATTACTATGTTATATATTGTAATTGGTAAATAAAAGATAAAGCGTCATTAAAACGTTAATATATAAAAAATCATTTATAACATTAGGTTGGTACACTCACTTAGCACTGAACGCTATAGCTAATGCACGCTAACTAGACAGGGTACACCACTTTATTAAACTTAAGGCATAACATATAATTATTAGAGAGCTAATTTATTTCTAGAGCAGTTTTCTACTTTTCTACTTCTAGAACTTTTCTACTTCACAGAAAAGTTGCTGATGTTTCGTAATAACATTACGAGAGGAAAAGCCAGCACACTTTAGCTTGATTAGCTGTATTACGCACGAACTACAAACACTCTAGTGTTAGCAAATAGTCACAAGATATTAGGATTATGGCCATTTCGTTTTTAGATCTTTTTCATAGCATACAGTGACTCAGCTAACTCCATTTTAAGACAAAATAATGGGTTTAATTTAAAAAAAAAAAAAAAACAGGGGCTGTGTCCTACTAAGCGCACTACCATACTAAACAGTATGTTAGAATAGTTACGTACTACACAGTACGGTAGTGCATTTTGTTCCGTCAGTCTACAACAGTAAATATGGCATAATAAACGTTTAATGGTAGGATTAATAAACAGGGAAAATCACCAAATATGCCAGAATAACAAAAACCGCCACAATATTTACTAATGCATCCTCATGCAGGATTTTATTAGTGGCTACGTTTGTTTATGTCGTGTTTACAGAAGCCCTGTTACGTTTGAATCCATAAAAACGAATTTAAAATCCAAACCTTGATATTTTCCGTCTATTTCCCTCATTAGAGACACACATCTCTGTAGATCCAGGGGCAAAGACTCTACCAGGTCCAAATATTCCTCCACGTAGTTTGTAATCACATGCAGAGCCTCTCCGTTAGCGGCAGCGTTCAGCATGCTGCTGTTTTTACCTTGTGCTACATTTAATCTTATTCCGATGTAGTTTAGGTTTCTTCCAACTCTAACGTATTTCAAAAGAGCAATCCCTCGTGTACAATACGTGATGAAGAGCACTACAGCAACTACTTCTGTTCTTGGAAAACAACCAGCTCGACTCCCCAACGAGTCGGATCTTTTAAACGACTCTTTCATGCCAGACCGCCTTACAAACTGATTCAATGATAGAACAAGATTTGGTTAAATTATATTCAATATTCACCCAGTCAGTTCAGGTATTATTTGTTGCCTCGAAGAATATTTTTGCAACATTTCACTGCACGAAAAGAAAATCAAGAAAATAATTAACATTTTTTATTTATATTATATAGAGTGTATTGCCTCAGTCTAAATATATACATCAATTGGTTGGATGATTTTTAAATTAAATAAAGCAAATGCATCAAACTGTGATTAATTGTTCTACTCATCTTTACTCATAATCAATAGTACTCATCTTTACTCATAATCAATTTTCTCTTTTCTCTATGAGCTGATTTTTTTTTTTGTTTCAACCCTCCAAAGGGCTTCCCGCTAAGGACTCGATACCCTGGAGTGACTCTGTGTATTGGATGAAATATTTGCAAATATACATATCTTTTACATTATTTTGAATGTTATTATTTACTTAATTTTACTATTAATACACATTTTAGGTTACATCTAGGCTTTTGAGTCTTGGTCCTTCCAAGGTTTCTTCTTTACAACTTTTAGGGAGTTTTTCCTTTCCATTTTTGCCCTAGACTTGCTCAATTTTGGACTGGCCTTTTAAATGGATGTTCTCCAGACCTACATGAGAAAGCCGAACAGGACAAGTGCAGATATATTCTCTTATGGATCGGAGAGAATTGATGGGACATTTTTTACACATGGACACTGGAAGAAGATTACGCAAATGAATTACAAACATATTATGATAAGCACATTGAATTAATCACACCAAAGTTTAACCCTATATATGCAAAATATCGCTTTCATGAGAAAATTCAGGGTGATAAGGAAACTTTCCAACACTTCATATACGAACTAAAGTTGCTAGTCCAAAATTGTGAATATCCAAACAGTGATGAGATAGTATGAGGCCGCATTGTTTTCACTACAAATTAACTGTGAGTGTGGGAAAAGTTGTTCAGCCATGGCTATAGACAAAGCACAAGTTGTACAGACAAGGCCATAGACATAGCACCTTTGCTTGAGCTAGCACAAGCCTAGCTTAAGGAGATAATCGGCAGCAGAGAGTTCAATAACACCGCTGTACTCGCTGTAAACCGAAAACCAGAACATAAGCAACCAGAGAATCCGACACAGCAATATTATATGCGACTGCTGCAGAGGCCTACACACCACTAGATATGGCATCTGTCCAGCCAAAGGTTCAGTGTATAAAATGTAAGAAATTTAATTGCTTTGCAAAAGTTTGCAAGTTAAAGCAACATATACACACAAACACCTATGTAAAAGAAAGATGTACACACGGTAGAAGACATAGAAGTTGAGCATTTATTGATGGACTTACTACTAAAAACACAGGAGAATATAAAGAACAAGCATATGCTGAAATAGTAATCTGAACCCAGAAAGTCAGATTCAAAATCGACACTGGTGTACAGACCAATGCAATTCCTGTACACATATTTGAAAGACTATTCAGTGCTGTCACCACAAAGCCAGCAACACAAAAGCTTACTAGCTACAGGAGAGAGATGCTTAACCTTAAGGGCAACTGACAGTTCAATTGCAAATATAAAAACTCCCACATCATGCTCAATTTCTACGTAGTAGACACCCCCTATATTAGGGATGAGAGCTAGCCTGGACTTAAAACTGATCAAGCTAATACTGGCTGTGGATGAGGAAATGCGGATCAACTGTCATTAAGAATATGCAACTGAGACTACAGTTCCCACTAGTTCATCAAAATTGAATAATAGAACAAAAACATTGCTTGGTCTGTTGACTCACGATTTCTGCTGTGACATTCAATGGTACGTGTCCAAATATGCTGTAAATAACTTGAAAGCATGGCTCCATCCTTGTATCAACAGTTCAGGCTGGAGGTGTTGTAATGACATAAAGGATATTACCATCGCACATGTTAGGTCCTTAAGACAATAGAGCATTAGTTAAACATCCCAGGCTACCTGAGCACTGATGTTCATTATGTCCATCCCAATATGACCACAATCCAGCAGGATAACACACCATGCTACAAAGCTCAAATCATCTCAAACTGGTTTTTGAACATGACAAGAATTTTACTGTACTCAAATGGAATCAACAGTCACGGGACCACCCTACCCCTACTGTTGGGATGTCATAGAATGGTAGATTAGTATCGTGGTTTTTGTTATTTATTGTTAATAATTAATGAAGTCATTGGAAAACATTCTCAAGACTTTTCAAATAAAACTAGCACATAATTCACATTTTGAAACTAAAAGTGGTGTGTCATCAGATTGATAGCTGCTGAAACTGAATAACATTTATTTGCATTTATTTAGTTGAAACATTTTTGGTTGGGTGGTTAAACTACCAGCAAAAAGTATTGTTCTGCAAAATTTTCTGTATAATAACTTCACACAGAGATGAAAAGGAGTTGTTGTAAAACTGAACATTTTTTATTGACTTTTGGTTTTATTTTATTGGTACATAATGTTACTGAGTTAGACTTGACCAAATGAAGCAGCCACAGGCCATTACACTGCATCCAGATACATGTACACTGGCTGCCATGCTTAATGGGTGCATCGTTTCATGTTCTTCTCTTCTTACTGTGACAAATTAATTGTTGTGGAATAGGGGGAATCTAGATTCATCAGACCAAATGACCGCATATTCCATTACCCAAAATTCCAATCTTTATTTAAGCCCTATAATTAGCCTCATTAACAAGAAGGGTTGAAGGTAATTCTACATTGAAATAGGTACTACCACAACCTTTATCACTTAATATTGATCCATCAACTCTCGGCTTCATGTCTAACAAAGTGTGTTTAAAATCTTAATCATTTCCCATAATTAAACATCCGCTAACAGTGTACTCACAGAATACAATACTAACAGAGATAATTTAGTCTAATTATTTATTTATTTTATTATTATTTACAAGCTCATGTCCACATTTCAGTCCAGTGCATATATAGTGCATTTGACACCCTTCAACTGTCCCTCTCCTGACTCTCATTCTCTTCACATTGTCCATGTGGTCATGTTCTTGATTTCAGTATTCGCCGATTTCTATGTTGATTCTATGATTTGACTTCACCCAGTGTTTAAGCTACTCATTGCAGCAACAAAGAGGGAATCCTTAATTCCATCAACGAATCATAAGTATTTGCTTACTTGAATCTAGGTGACGGATTGTTTATTATCCAGACACTGTATGAATATTGTAGACTACAAAATATACTATTTCAATGAGGAATGCAATCTTTGTGGCTTGGCAAACGGTGTCCTGTATTATGAATCTATTCAGTTGTGTGTCCTACTTTGAGTGTGGAACCAGCAGATGGCGCTCGTAAACTATGCATTACATGTTTTATTTAACTGAATTCGTTATGTCAGCAAATACACACACAATATTTGTATTTATATTTATAGATAAACAGCGAAGGAGCAATGTCACTGTTGCACTCATCAGACACATGCACACCAGTAATATTTAGAGAGACCAATGAACCTGACACAACTTTGGAACCAGAGTAACTGGAGAAAACCAAAAAACTTGGATAAAAACCAGTCTCCACACAGGAACAGTCCAGGGCTGGAGCTGCAAGGCAACAGAACTAAAAACTGTGAGGAAAAGTTATTTAACAAAGGACTTCTCACAAACGACTGCTACTAAGAAACTTGTAATTAAAAAGGGATGTAACTTTTATCATGTAAACAAGGTTTGGTTTGACAAAAATCCAACACAGAAGAAAATAATATTTTTTATAATGTAAAATTAGATTCAGAAAGGTTTGGTTGACCCCTTTGTATGAAAAGAAATCTATTAAGACAATGATAATATTTTTATGCATGCTAATGTGTCTTATTTGTAAAGACATGGTTCCAATTTACACCGTTTATTTATTGAGAAAACTAATCCAGTGTTATATACAGTATCTGTGAGAGGCAATGCATGTGAACCTCTATTATTTGCAATTAATTTGAATGGAACCTAGGGTAACTTTCTGAGTCAAATTAGAAGACTTATGTCCGGAAAAAAACCCATCACATTTCAGCATTAGAACCTTATCTGATTTGTGAAATGTGGACATGTGCTGTATCTGGTCCAGGATAGCTTGCCATTGCTGATAAAACAATTAACACTGTTAACTAAATTAAAGCTGTCCGGTTCAGACAAATTAGCTAAAATTCTTCCATTCCACAGTACAGGACAATTTCTCTGAGACACCACACTTAATGTTGATGATTATTGTGAATATCTGGAGCAGCTGGTCACTGAGACAGTAATTTTAACTGTCAACAGTGGAACAGAACGTAATATTCTGTCTTATGGAAGAATTCTGTTACCAAACCATTAAATATGTTCAATGAGTTTAGTGTCTTAGTCACTGCTGATTTCTTACCCAATTTGCCATATTTCTGTCTTAACAGCTATCTGATGCAATAAAACAAACTATTTTAAACTGATGCGACTGTACAGAAAATGGTCATTTAAAAACATTTTGTGTTCCTTACGTTTACTTTGACTTTTATTTCATTGCAAACAGAATGAACCCAAGGTATTTCATGTTTTGTCTGGTGAACTTCACTGAATTTATATCCATTATATCCATTCCTACATTTCAGGCCTGCAACACAGTCCAATTAAAATGGGACAGTGATAAATGGCATTTTTTCCAAGGTTAGGATACAATGTTAGGTCTTTTCTAGGGTTAGGATTGGATGTAGAAAAAAATGGTCTGGGGTAGGGTTCAGTATCAGTGTTGAGTTACGGTTAGGACTGTATTTTCTGAGTTGGAATAGAATTAAGGGTTGGTCTAGGGTTAGAATTGGGAGATTAGGTTTAACGTAAGACTGGATTTTATTGTTATTATTAATATTATTATTATTATTGGGTTTAAGGGTTGATCTAGGGTGTTACAGTTGGGCTAGGTTCAGGAGGACTAAGATTGGGTTGGACTAGTGTTAAGAATGTTATGGTTAGCTAATTGTTTTAATGGGTTATGCTTATTTTAGGATTTGGCTGAATAGATTTTAGAATTATATAATAAGGTTGGGTTGTGTTAAGTGTTACGTTGATTGGATGCTAGGAAGATAGATTTAGAATTGGGTAATAGAATTGGATTAGAGTTAAGACTGGGTGCCAGGGTTGGGTTAGGTTTAGGATTTGTTTATTGCAAATAGTAAGGACTTCACAAGAAACCAAAAGACTATGAATCATTGTATATTTAACAATGCTATCTGTTGTGTATAATACATTTGCTTCATACTAGAAGCCAATTTAAAGGTTAATAGTCTGAAATGAATGTTCTGTACCACTAAGTGGAAAGTGAAAGTAATTGCAGTGGACAGGTCTGCCTGGAGGCCCACACGGCCTCTTACGCACATCTGTCAGTCTGCTGTCGCAATAAATACCAGCTCTTATGCCTTCCACAGTCAGTGCACAATTCAGAGCGTGGAGTAAATGAGGTTAGTTTCCACATTAACACCAAGACGACTGATGGAGAGGTGTGTCCAGGCTGCATAACTCTGCTCATACACTGTCAGGAGCGGGAGAGTTTCTGCACTGCGGCACAAGACGGCATTATTTTCTCCGTTGGGCGTCTATTGCAACACAATCTCCCCATGCGTCAGAAAAGTGCTCCAAAAGTAAAGTGATCTTTGTAAACACGTTACACAAGACGGGTCTCAAGTGACCAGGTCATTCCCTGCTGCAGCTCTGGAAGTGAGGTAAAGTAACACACTATAAAAGCGAATAACTGTGCAATATCTGATACCACACCTCTGTAATGAAAAAAAAAAGGGCGAGTCCTATGGGCAGTACAGTCCTGATTGCTTTAGAAGAGATCACTTTAGTTTACATTTCAGTCCCCTAGAGTACACGTGTTGTATATTTTATAATATTACACCTTGTACACGGTACACCTTGCGGAATGACCTGGATTATTAATACTTAGTACATCTATCTGTCTATCTATCTATCTATCTATCTATACATCATCATCTCTCTCTCTCTCTCTCTCTCTCTCTCTCTCTCTCTCTATATATATATATATATATATATATATATATATATATATTTATTTATTGAATTTAATTAGTCCTTCCCACATCTGCTTGGGTTTACTCCAGGTATTCTGGGTTTCCTCCCACAGTCCAAAGACATGTGTTAGGTTAATTGGTGTCTCTAAAGTGACCCTTAGCGTGTGACTTTGTGCGTGACTGTGTGTGTGCCCTACGATGAATTGGCACCCTATCTAGGGTTGTTCCTGCTCTTGTGGCCAGAGTTTCTTGGTGAGCACCAGCTGGCCTGTGACCATGTGTGGATTAAGCGAAAGGTAATGGATGAATGGACCTAATCCTGTTCAGGGCTATGGTAAAGGCAGGCAAAGGCAAGGCATGTACAACTCATACGCACTCATACGCACACTCACTCACTAGGGGCACATTCGTGACACCAATTAGCCTAACCCTTTTTATACTGTGGTATGAAACCCATGAGGAGCTTTCTGATTGATTAAAAAAAACATTTAATGCCATACATTATCAAAACAAAAATGGAAATACATCTATTAGAAACTACCCCATTGAAAATATTGCTCCAAGCAACAAGTTGGAATCTCATAAAATGTGTAACAAAGACATCACATTAGATAATGCAGAGGTAGTTTCCAGGTGTCCACTAAAACATTAGCTTGCAGTGCATAATGGGTTTATAGCAAAATAGATCGGTATACTCACCTCATAGTAATCGGATGAGCCATTTGAAACTTCGTTTTATCCAAGTGTTTAGGCGAGTCTAAATATGGCTCATTCCAGTAAAGTCTCAGAAATAAATGCCTTTCCCAAAATCCCTTTATAATGACCCAAACAAGCCTGTGGCTTCTAGAGAGCTAACCATTATTAGATCACTGAAGTGCATATAATCCTAATCAGATTCTTGCCTGAATCTGATGTCACACAGCCATTGGCTTATTCTGTGCATGTAAATTCACTTTGTGTCATAAAAACATTAGTAAGTCCATCAGGAGTCCTCAAGTAAGAACTGGATATGGTGAGTATGTGTTTCCATAAATGGTTTTAGCTAAAATAAACCTCCAGTACAGAGTACATATGTCAGACACCAAACATATTAGCTGATTTGTTATAATCGTGTGAAAACGGTATGACATTTGATTTATGATGAAGCATTAATTACATCACTCAAAAGGTCTGCATCACTTTATTAACAGTAGAACCTAATGCATCTGATGTGTTATCCAATCATTTGTGCTTTCATTTTCATAATACCTTTATTATGTATTTTTTGAACAGATTGGGTGCAGGTGTCAGAAGACAGATATATGCTAATGGAAAATGCCCCCAGGCTGCTTTCACTCTGCACTGCAGGGTTATAGAGGGTGTTCATTTTGTCGCTGCATGCTTGCTAAAGTATAGTCTTTACAAAAGCTGCGGTGGTCCAAACATGCTACAAGCACTGCTATAAGCACTTCAACATGCACACTGTGGTCTAGAGACCTGAAAATGTCAGGAATGTTTGATAGCTGTGACTAAGTGCGTCACTGTGAGCTGGGTAAGTGCTGCTGCTGATGTAATGACCTGATGATCTATCTACTGCTCAGCAACCTGCACCATTAATGGAGAATTAGACTGGTTTGACATTAATACATGCAATAACATCCAGATTCTTGTGAAGCTTTATACATGGCATATGAGTAACCAGTAAAAGAAACAAAACAAAAATTGAAACTCATATGGAACTGTAGTTTAGAGGCAAAACACAATTATTTAACTATTGGATGCAGCAGTGTCATAACAAGTCACCTTCCATGGGTGTGCACCTGGGTTAAGATCTGGTGACTTTGCATGCTCTAGCCCATGATTTACACAATTTCATATTCACCAGCCAAAAACAATCCCCACCCTTGAACAACCCTAACACCCAGTGACATAGGTTTAATTTCAACTTCGTGGGTGAGACATTGCTCACACCTTAAACATTATATGAATGGTGTTTTATTGTTAAATAAAACAGAGGATACGATAGCCAAGAAATGTAAAGAATGGATTTTTAAAATGGCAAACAAAGCAAATATGAATTTATATTTACTATGAGTATGAGTATATTAAAAGTACATTATATTCGAGCCAGTAATGTCTCACATATTATAGACAGCACATTCAGTTTATTGCGTGGTTGTTCTGATGAACAGGCCAAATACAACACTGGTGCTCCTCTGCATGTGTTCAGAAGCGCTAACTAACATTCAGTAGCACACATGGGCTAAACAAGCAGATGACCAGTTCAAGTTCTGTTGCTGTCTAAGGAAAACAGAAAGGCAAAGCTCCACCAGGCAAGAAAACACACGTGTGAAACCCTAAGCATTGGAAAACAAAATCTTCTGCTCAAATGAAGGCACATTTCTGTTAATCATGAAAGAGTCACAAAACAGCATGAATCAATTAACTCTTCCTGCCATGTGTCAACAGTTCAGGCTGTGACCTCTAATAACTTTGGATGGACATTTGAACAGTAGGGCTTAACGCACCATGCCACAAGCATCAGTAGTTCTAATTACTTCTCTGATCTTCAGTGTCTGCAAAGCTTAATCCTATAGAGCATCTCTAAAGCGAAGTACAATGGACCGTTCACAACATGTCAGTACCTATCTGATTTGCACCAACTGCAAGAAGCTATTCTGTCTGCATGGATTAATATTCCTGCAGAATGATTTGTAGTGCAATATGAATCTATGCCATGATTAACTCCTGCAGTAGTGAGGGTCAAAGGGGGTCCAATGTTCCAATAGATGGATGTCTTTAATAAAGTGGCCATTCAGTGCAGAATAAATGCAGGAAACGATCAAAAACTAAGCTTTATATGTACAGGGGCTTTGAATATGTTGGTTTAGAAAGAATATATAGATAAAGAATAAATATAATAAAATGTTCTTGCCGGCCATAGAGAAGGAAGTGCTGTGTTATGGTGGTGTTAAGAGGCTTTAAACTGATAAAGCTCTTTTACTATCGTTCCATCATGTTTAGCACTTGCCTCCTCTCTCACACACAACACAAACAACACATACCCAAACACATCCCTGTCTCGCCTGTGTACAAACCCCTTTCACCCTTTATTGACATCATCATTGTGCTTGTTCTGACGTGGGTACACTGTGCCACATTCTCACATGATGACATTTAGTTCACACAGTCATCAGATCTGCACAGTGTAAACAAGTATTGGATGAGTTATGGCTGATCCTGAAGGTATATAGGTGGAAATGTGTGGCAAATGCTGATGAACACCATTTAACACCTCTTCACTGTGAATAGACTTGCAATCCCATATTAACATACACATTCAAATTTAATGTTATTATTTTCATATGTCATAACAATTGAATATACAACTCTACAATCAACTTTCCACCTTAACACAAATATGTCAAGTTAAAAGTTTTTTTTTTACTCCAAAAAGTACAAATAGAGCCTTTTATATAAAATCAAGTCAGCACAGAGACTTTAATCCACTATGAATACACGTTTAGTAATTTAGCAGATGCCCTTATCTGTTGCAACTTACAAAATGTGCAAACAGTTTATGGTGTCAAGGTGTAAGCTTTCAGTGACCTGTTAGTATTCATTACCAGATATTTATGTTTCCTAGAGGCCAACATGCAAGTTCTCAGTTTGGGAACAGGAGGTCACATATAATAACTAATACTAAAATCTTGAGGATATGTTAAAAAATACACACAAAGAGCAGGTACAACAGAAGTTCATATGTTAAAGAGATATCCTAGATATTGTTTGTGGCGAGTCTTTATACTGCTGCAGAAGGAAGAAACAAACTGGGCTAGACTAGTGTGGGAACCTTATTTTACAAGTAAAGGAGCCAGGACATTGAAACATTGAATATGGCATTTTTTGGCTTGAACTGAGAGAAGGATGGCTATGTGCCCTAAGGATAAAAAAAATCTGAATTTGGCACTCAGGTATATTGTTCAGAATTAAATAAGGCCAGACTTTTTTTTTTTGCTTGTTTCACAGATCTGCCGACGATCACATTTGAAGAATACAAAAAATAAATATAGTTTTTTGCGTCAGCCGCAGTACTAATGGTTAAAATAATATAATATAATATAATATAATATAATATAATATAATATAATATAATATAATATAATATAATATAATAT
>JAVSBV010127547.1:0-18034 GCA_033117975.1 Parotocinclus spilosoma
TGTGAAATTTTGAAGCAACATATTTTTCCTTTAAAATGTTACATTTACTCAGATTAAACTTTTGATCTGTCATCTATATTCTATTACGAATCAAATATTGACATTTGCCATCTCCACATCATTGCATTCAGTTATTATTCACAATTTGTTTAGTGTCCCAACTTTTTTGGCATCCGCTTTGTATTTGCTTGTCATTAATATGTGTTAATAAAAAGTCAGTGAACTTTTGACAGACCCCTGCATGTTTCATCCAGTGTTGATTACGAGTTAATTACGTTGTTGGATTACGAGTTATGGAGAAAGCAAAAGAATTATTAAAGGATCTCCGGGAGAAGAAAGTTGAACTTTATAAAACAGGAAAAAAATATATAAAGATATCCAAGGAATTAAGAATGTCAATTAGCAGTGTTCAAACTCTAATTAAGAAGTGGAAAATAAGGAATTTTGTTGAAACCAAGAAAAGGTAAGGTAGACCAACAAAAATTTTAGCAACAACTGCCATGAAAATTGTTCGGGATCCAAAGTAAAACTCACAAATAACATCAGCTGGCATACAGGACTCTCTGAAAAGAAGTTGTGCGGCTGCTTCAATATGCACAATAAGAAGGCACTTGAAGAAAAATGGGTTGCATGGCTGAGTTGCCAGAAGACAGCCATTACTACACCAATGCCACAAAGCAGCCCGCTTACAATATGCCAGACATCACAGAGACAAACCTTAATGTTTCTGGAACAAATTTATTTGGAGTGATGATTTGATCTTTGAGATTTGAACTTTTTGGCCACAACCATAAACTGTACATTCGAAGAGGAGTTAACAAGGCCTATGATGAAAAGTGCTACTCTGAAAGTGTACTGTGAAGGTGGGTTGGCGATGTTTTGGGGATGTGTGAGCTACACAGACACAGAGAACTTGGCCAAAATTGATGGCAATATGAATGCAGCAATTTATCTGAAAATACTGAAGTTGTACTTATCAGCCCGGAAGCTGCGCATGGGACACACTTGGATGTTCCAACATGACAATGATCCAAAGCACAAGGCCAAGTCGACCTGTCGTTGGCTACAGCAGAAAAAAGTGAAGGTTCTGGAGTGGCCATCTCAGTCTCCTGACCTCAATATCATTAAGCCACTTTGGAGATCTCAAACGTGCAGTTCATACAAGACGGTCCAAGAATTTACAGGAACTGGAGGCATTTTGCCAAGAAGAATGGGTAGCTTTAACATCAGAGAAAATTAAAGGTCTCATCCACAACTATCACAAAAGACTTCAAGCTGTCATTGATGTTGGCGATATTGAAAGGAGGCGATATTAACTAGGGTATGTTAACTTTTGATCAGGGTGATTTTGGTAGTTTCTGGTGTCATTGTGATTTCAAAAGGGCAAACATAATTGTTTAATAATAAATGGCTTTATCCAAAACACTAACCATGAATAACAGAACAGTTTTTGTATTATCATTCATATTCTCTAAAAAACGACCAAAAAATTACTAATTCTGCCAAAGTATGTAAACTTATGAGCACAACTGTAGATCCTGTTTTTTGTCTTCGTGCAGACCGATAGGTTTTTCAAATTTCAAATCCTGTTCCTGCTCACCTTTAAAAAACAGGCCAGGCAATTATTTGTTGTTGATTGTCTACTCAAAATGACCCATATGCATGAGGGATAGGCACTTGTCCCACATATGTAGATCTCTCCTGGAATAAAAGCTTACTAATAAGGAATGGTCTGTATCCCAAAGACATGTCCTGTCTAATGGAAACAGTCTAATGGAGACATCCAATGCATGTTACAGAGCAACCAAAAGGAACACAAGCAATTTACCCTTCTTGGTTAAGCAGAGAGCTGTGGAATTTACATTTCTTCCTTGTGTTTGTGTAGGTTTTCTCCAGGTCCCCTGGTTTCCCCCCACATTCCAAATATGTACATTAGGTTAGCTCTCAGGTTGCTCTAAATCAGCCCAGTGTGTATTTGACTAGTATTGTTAGAACTTTTACTAACATCCACTGATACTAATCTGACATTAAAGAAATAAATCCTTCAAATTGTGGAATATTTATTGGGAAAAATGTAGTATTGTTCTGCAAAACAATATTCTGTATACTACGTTTCCTAAGCTGAAAAGGATTTTGTGAGACTGTAAATGACTGTAAATTTGATTAATGTCTCTCTATATAAAAGGGTTTTTGGCTTTGGCCCAGTGTATATGTTACATAAAATTGAAATATATTAAAGCTGCATGTGAGGTCCTAAGTTGTTCAAACCCCAGGTGGAGCAGTCTGGGTCCAATCTGTGTTGAGTTTGCATGTTTTTCCTGTGTCTGTGTGGGTTTACTCCATGTATTCCAGTTTTCTCCTACAAATCAAAGACATGCATGTTAGGTTAATTGTTGTTTGTAAAGTGTCCCTATTGTGTGAGCGTAAGTGCCCTACAATAGATTGGTTCCCTGTCTAGGGTTATTCTTGCCTTGCACCCAATGCCACCGGCTAGGCACAGACTCTCCCGTGGTGGTCTACCTGTTCAAAATAAACCAGAAAAGAAAAAGAATGAGAAAGAGAATAAACCCCTCTAGGGCATACTCACACTAGGTGATCTGTACTGTGCATATTTGACCACCATAGCATGGTTTGTTTCCTTCGTGTGATCAGTCAGACTGTGCCCGGGCACAGTATTTTAAACAGTGCACATGGCCGCCTAAAGAAGCAGGTTCAGACTAGGTCACAGTACGTACTGTATATAGTGTGAGTATGCCCTTACATGTTTATTAATCTTTTGTTAATACTCAGCACATTGAAATTATTTTTGTAATATAAACATTTACTACAGATAAACTGTGTGCCAATTTGAACATACATACCTATGCATATATATATATATATATATATATATATATATATAATTAATTCCTGTTGCTACTCCTAAAATGTAGACATTTTTGGGCCATTTAAAAAAAGCTTTTCTCCTGGGAGCATGCCCCCAGAAGCTCCTAGTAAAGGTTTAGCTCCCCATCCATAAATCTCTAGTGACGTCCATGTAAAGCAGCCTTTGGGAGCTCACTTGACAGCCCTGATTTTTCCAGTCAAATCCAGTACTGTAGCAGCTCATGTTTCATTATGGCTGCCAGCATGAATGAAATAAAAAAGCAGACATATAATTTGCATTGAACAATCTTCTAATGTTGAATGTGAAATCAACATCATGAGGCTAACATAATGATAAATACTGATAGAACTAATATAAAGTATGACCTTTATTTTAGATTTTAGATCAATCTTTACTGCAAGATTTCCTTTAAGTCAGAATGCTGAGCACAAAGCGTATCCCCCTGAGGTCACATCTTCACCAGGTTGATCAGCATTGTAAGGTTTTTAATTGTTGTTTTCAGGTTAACTGCTTATCTAAGTAATTAATTATTCAGTTAGGATTATTGCAAATAAAAAAGAATTGAAAATTGAACTGTTAAAGTGAACGAATTGCATGGAAATAATTATAAATAGGAAATGAACTGTAATAGCATTATTTCTTATAACTGGCAGACTGTTCTTATTTCAAACCCCCAAAACACATGATTATGTTCATTATTTTGTCATGTTAAGGTTTTATTTTGTTACAGGTAAAAGTGGTTTAATTAGGATGAGACTTCAATCCAAACACAAGTAATCTCTTGTCTGGAACCACATTTAAATACGTTCATTTAGTGTACCTTTTAAAGATGTTTCCGAGAAAATAAGTGAATTGGAACAAGTCCATCAGTCCAGATTTGAATTCAGTGGAGCATCTTTAAAACTGAGCTCGATCTTCTGCCCAGAAGGGCATAGTTTTATGACCCATAAATTGGCTATGTCCTTGCTATAAATGATATAATATCATATATAGACATAGAAAATATAGCAAAATCCAGAATGGTTTGATTGATCTCAGCCAAAATGAGGTAATTTCTTCATATAAATTGATGCTATTCATGTATGGTAACCGCATTATCATGATGAGGGTTATGTTAGATCCAGAGCCTCTTTCAATATATCCTGGACAGTGCACAAAAGTCCATTGCAAAGGTCATTGCATCAGCTAAACCATTGCACAATACTAACATTACCGTGAGTCTTGGTGTTGTGTTGTTGCTGCTATTCTTTAATATCCTTTCCTTAACTTGTAGCTTGTGAAATCTGCACAAAATGAGATTAGCCAGCACAAGAACATATAAATAAAGAGTGATCTGAGTGATAAACAGCAAAACTGGTCTTCTGATCTGCTTGTTTCTTTCAAGCTTCCTCTCTGATTCTGTATACTCTTGCTGTATTTATCAAGTTTGGTTGCACTACAAACACAGGTGCCTGAGAGTGATAAGTCAGTGACATTCCATCTAATTTCTTTGTTTCCTCTTTGGGAGGTGTTATCTGATCTATGTTAAACTCAAGTCCACATTAGAAGTCCTACTCCTGGGACAGAGAACGGAAGCAGCACACGTAACGTACATTTTGAGATGCTGAGAGAAATAGTGAGACAGAGGAGACGAGAAATAATTACCAGGCCCAGTGAAGCATGTCAGGCTGCCTCTACCGGAATAGAGTAGAGAAATGCGACACGTCATGCCTTGGGCTAAGACTTGCAGGAACCAGATGTCCCTGACACACTGACATACACACACATAGTGTGATTTGATATGCTAATAGCCCATTCTATTCACTAATCAATGCCTTTAGATGAAACACGAATTGACATGACAAAAAAGTGATAAAAGTAATATGCTGTAACTTGACAGAGTGAAGCACAATGTAGCACTCTGACAATGGACCAACTGAAGACATTGTCTGTTAAAAAGATTGCGGATTATAATCTAAAATACATAAAGATCACATGTTATTTTGTAGTCAGCTGAATTGATGTAGAATTGTGTTATTCAGGTTCTGCTATCCATCCAGCCATCCTCCATCTAGCTCACTATCTATCACATTCATCTATGCATTTAGGCCAAAACTTGCATCCATCTGCCCATTCAGACAGCCACATATCGTATATCAAACCATTCATCCAAACAACGGAATATCACATACATCCACATATCCAAATAGATGAGCATTAAGCATCGCATCTCATCCATCCATCCATCCATTTAACCCAACAAATGAACATCATGTCTATTACATACATACATTTATCCACCCAAAAACAGTATATAATAAACATCCATCCATTTAACCCAACGGCTGAACAGCACATCTATCGATTTAAGTCAACAGCTGAGCATCACATTAATCTATCCATCTATCTATTCATCCATCCATTAAACCAGAAAGCTGAACATCCATCCATCCATCTATTTAACCCAACAGCTAAACATTACATCACATCCACCATCCATCCATCCATTTAACCCAACAGATGAACAGCATGCCTATTACACATATCCATCTATCCATTATTCATTCACCCAAAAACAGAATATCATATACATCCATCCCTCCATCCATTTAACCCAATGACTGAACATCACATCCATCCATTTAAGTCAACAGTTGAGCATCACATTAATTCATCCATCCAACCATCTATCCATCCATCCATCTGTTAATCCATCCATTAAACCAGACAGCTGAACATCACCTCCATATATTCAAGCTTCCCATCAATCCACATCCAGTCAATTATCCAAAAAGCCAACCATTGCATTCATCCATCCATCCATTCAATCATGAGACCATATATCCATATAGTCAGACTTCATGTATCCCTAATTATCCCCCCACCCTGACAGCCAAACATACACCCAACCACCCATTCATCAATCCTTACAGCCAGCATCACATCTTTCTATCTAACCATTTATCCAACCACCCATTAGTCCCTAAAAACCCACATCTATCTGTCCACCCCTCTATCCCACCCATCCATTATTCCTGACAGATAAGCGTCATGTCAATCTATTTATCCTCAGCATTAAGTAAACAACAAGGATTCCTGATTGCACTGGTCCAGAGAGCTTAATTACATTTATATAGTCGCAATTTGCCAAAAGTCACAATTTCATTCTTTGTGACTCTCTGTTATTATATATAATCTGCTTAAATAAAAACACAAATATTCTGCAAAATATCGCACACTCTGTTGGACTCACACCTGGTTAGGATAAATCCAGCTTTCATTTAAAACATATTAAAGTGTAGAGTACATTAAGGGTGAATTAGCTTTTACTTGGGAAATAATAAATAAGTAATTGTGATTGACCAGTGATTTACTAAGAAGCCAGAACTCCTTTAGGACCAGTCCATTGAAAATGTATCAGCATCTTCTGACCATTCAAAATGATTCAACAACACTGTTATATAATATGGAGGTTACTCTCCCCCTGAGGCGACTACAGTCTCCTCTCATCTGTGTAGGTTTCTCACTATATTTTGTAATACAGTTGCAGGTATTTGTATTCATTCAGCTACAGGTTTAGCCAGGTTGGGTGTCATCTATTTGTTGAACTGAGTTGAATTCCATTATCATGGAGTCATTGTCATGCTGATTCAAGAAACAAACTTTTTAAAATGTTGCCAAAAAATGAAAAAACACAATTGACTACTGTCATTGTTTATAAAGCAAGCAATGAAAAAGAAGCTCCATGTTTAGGGCTGGCACTATTCATTCAAGAAGTGTTTTCTGGTATTATTAGAATTGCTAATGGTGAAAGTGGCACTTTCAGATAATCCTTTATTTGAATGTAGGGTCTACATACAGTACTGTCCAAAAAGTCTTAGGCTACCGTTAAATTAGAAATAGCAATGCTTTAGCAATGGTATTATATATAATTATGGTAAGACTTTCCTATAAGGGTACATGAACTAGCATTCATTCATTCAGTATTTCATGAATTAATAATCATTAATTCATGCATGTAATGAATCATGAGTCACTATTAATATCCATGAAGTGAGCATAGTGGTACAGTATTTTATATATATATAATCCAAATTGTTTTTTTTCCAGATTCACTTTCATTTAATTGTAGGTTAAATACATTTTATTTTTTAAATGCATTTTGTTTTCCTCCTTCCTTGTATTGATTCCACATAGTCCTTGAGAAATTGAAAAGTGCTGAAAAATAAAGGTTTATTTTTATTTTTTTCCTCCCTCCTCTTAATTCTTAAGTAGGGACATCCGAGGAACAAGCAATTTAAAAAGTCTGGCCTAATATTTGTGTGCTACATTAAAATATGGGGAAAAACAGCTTCTACAGTCTACAGTAGCTCTACAGTGGCTCTTAACAGCAGCATTTTGCAATGGTATCAGTTTTTAGGAAGGGAAAACAGTTTTTCAGAATTGGAACAGGGTGAAAAAGCTAAGATATGCAAAAGAATATCATGGCAAAAGAGTATTATAGAGTGACAAAAATTGTAAAACAACAAATCTAATGGTGGCTCAAGACATTTGCACATTACTGTATATTTTGGCATGTAGCTCATGCTTTGTACATTTAATTTCCAGTGCCAGAATGGAGATGGCTCCACAAATGCCAAAGTTGCTCACTCCATGTGTCGAAATTTATGTATAAGAGCACTTCTATCAGTTTTCCACTTAGTGTGGTACATGTATGAGGATCAGTCACTGGGAGTACATTAGAGGAAGCCAGAACCGAGAATAGAGCCTTACTCTGAGCCCAACTTTCTCTTTAAACATCATTCACACTCTTCCACCCCATGAGAGCTTGAAGTGTAAGCTGTTAGAATCACTATTATAGGTTTCAGGGCTGTCTGCTACACAGTGCATACTCAGTGCATCACATCATCACCTTTCCACATATGCTCTGCATAATGGCAGGTGCAGAATAATATACTGTATGGTTTATAGACTAAAAACTCTTAATATAATACAGTAATTGTTCTTGGAAACAAGGTGACTAATACAAATTATGAAATGTAAAACTCGATCAGGCTTTCTGCTTAATTTGTTGCAGGAACACTGTCTTACTGCACTTCTTAATTTCCATTCCACAGATGTCCCTTGCTTCCTCTTGGCTCTCATTTCAAATGAGACAAAATTCATAATATGGGATGGCATCAATAATCACCTTGGAGACCAGACATAAAAAACCCTGCTGCTGCATATAAAACACTTTTGCAGGAGTTTATGACCAATCAAGTTTAATATATTAAAATGTATTCAAACAGAGGGTCAATTATGTAAACGATCCAGGCAGGCAGCAGCCCATACAGGACACTGGTGAGCCTTAAACAGGCAGCAACACACATGCGGCAAAACTCCCAGTGATGGATTATCACCTGCACATAGATTTGCTGAGACTAACATACACTTCATTTATTTATCTTCACTAAGCTCCTTTCCCAGTGGTGCTGAGATGAGTTTTTAACATAAAACATTGGGCACTAGGCAGGAATCCATTGGGCACCAGGTCAGTACACCTGCTCAGTATCACAAGCTCAGTGTGACATTATAACCTGCAAGTGTCTCTCAGTGCAACAAACACAAGTTACTGTATCTCAGTGTGTGGGTAAGTGAACTTGGTGGTCATATATTATTGTGTATTGTGTATAAAATAAGTTGTAAAAATAAATTTCGCCGAAGCTTTAGTCACTATCAAAAGCTATCAAATTTAGTCACTATCAAATGTTATATCATAAAAACACATTTACTAAGAGGCATATTTCATGCTACTGTTTGCACTTGGGATGTGTAAATCAGAAAATCAGCAAAATTTGCTACAGAATCTGATAGAAAAATGCAGTGTTTCATATAGTTACATTGACTTTTCGTTGCAGACAGAATGAACACAAAATATTAGATGTTTTGTCTGGTCAACATCATTGCATTATTTCATTTGTCAATATACGTTCATTCCTGCATTGCAGGCCTGCAAAACATTCCAGTTCTTTTTCCAATATTTTTGGCACAGAGGAAACCAAGGCTGAAACATTTCAGATGTTAGTTTGTGCAATTCTTATACCAAAACATATATTTAGGTGCTAAAGTACAGTGTTGTTTGTCACATTTTTCATTTTGAAAGTCTTCACACATTCCCTATTGTGGACAGGTGAGAATTGCAAACAGCCTCTGTTATTTGCATTGTCTTGTGAAATATGTATGGGGGGGTGTTAAAATATATCGTCTAGAAGGCAATGTTGTATTTTGTTCTCAATGGTTTTTTTTCACAAAAGTGTAAATGACCCTCGTCCATGGGCAATGCCACACCTTCGTACCATGGCTGATATTGACATTTGGACATGCTGATAACAGTGTGGATGGTCCTTTTTATCTTTGGTCTAGATTACAGCATCCATTTATTCCAAAAACATCTGTAATACTGACTTTAATGACCACAATACACATTTACCCAGATGGACCCATCCCAGCCCAAGTCAACACCACTTCTGGTTGTGCCCCACATTGCAATTTAAAGGACTTGTATGGCACCAACATGTCTGGGTCCCATATACCACAGGACATTTTAAAAACTCTTGTGGAGTACATGCATTGATGGGACAGAGCTGTTTTTGTGGTAGTGGGGGATCAATACAGTGTTAGGCAGTAAAGTATATACATTATTAGACATAGGTTTAGGAAAGAGTTTTATGATTTTGTCCTATATAAATTCATTATGTGTTTTGAGGAAGCACATTGTTTGGGGGTGTTACATGATGTTATCTGGTGTCTTCCTCTAGTGCTCACTGGGGTCTTCTAAAAGATACAATGTGGCCCATAAAACAAAAAGAATTGCTCTTAATTGCCATCTAAAAATTGTTGAAAACCCCCTTTATGTGAATTAAGGGACCAGAGAATTCATTAATTGTTTGACATTGTACATTTCCCCCTTATTCATTAATGCATAATCCTTGATATGCACGGTTAAGACTTGGATTAGTGTTTTTAAGCTTTAATTAACAGTTAAATGGACAATTAAAAGGAATACTTACAGTTTTGGTGGAAATGAAGTCTGTGATGTTTTACATCATTAAGTACTGAATTTATGCAGCTATACTGGACCAGTGTTGTTTTCATATTTACACTTTATCGTCGCTTTACTAACGTAGACAGGTTCACACAGAATGTAACCAGTCAGCCGGTCAGACCAATCAGAACGCATTCTAAATTCTAATGGGCTATCAATCATCTCGTGCCCAAGCCCCCTATGCTTTTACTGAGACATTAGCATGTAAGGACCATATTTATGTCACAATACTATGCTCACTCTTTTGAAATAAATGCTGATACAAATGTCCTTTATTGTTAGTTTTGCATTTGATTAAATCATAATATATAATATATGTTATGTGTATAAATAATACATGTATTGTAATACTATTATAGAACACGGTTAGGAACAAAACTACCTAAGACTTGTATATGGAAACTCTTTCACTGTTTACTTTATCTGCAAATATTGAGGGATTCGGTAGACCAGTCAACATTCTTGGACATTTTAAGAGTATAAAAATGGCTAAAATATGTTTTGATATCCTGAATGTGTGGTCACAAACGCAGTATTGTATAATAATGTGATATAAGGTTATTCCATTATTTAAGGGTATAATAATGCTTGTTACATAATTGAACTGCCAACTGTGATATTTAACTTTTTCATTATTTTAATTACTTTCTACAGTGACAGCTTGATGGAGTTCAGAATTAAAGTCTCAACCTTCCAATTTCAAATCAAGAGCTCTAACTACCGAGCCACCCCCACCACTACCAATTACTGTATCAAATACCCACATTATTCTGTATTATATAGTATGTACACAGATGACAGAATGTTATTCGTGACCAAATAGTTAGCAATGAGATATGTCCCAGTTGATATCCACCTGAATGTATGGGTCACAAGCTTGCCTTCTTTCCACAATGCATCCTGGTGCCATCAGGTCCTCAGGTACCTCAGGTCAACAACTTACACGTCCCTGACCATCTACTCTATGTATAAGAAAACAAAACAATTTCATCCTTGTAAAAGTCCTTGTTCATCCTTTAAGACTACACAGAAAGCCCAGCTTTCTCTTCAATTTAATTAAAATGTGGCAATGAAATGTTTATCAGTGTCTTTTTGGATGTCAGTATTTATACTATAAGCAAATAATCAGGTAGCGCAGTACAGTATCATCCTGTCTATTAAACTCAGACTACTTCAATGAAAGCTTTGTGCCGATTCTCCTTTAAGCATATGGCAAAGTGCTAACAGACGCTCAGTAAAGCCCATGCATATCTGGCTGTCTATTACATTTGTGTATCTTCTATAAAGATTAAAGCTCATTGCACAAGTGGCTTTCGACACATCATTTTGAGTCATGGCCAGGTGCACAGGCAAAAAGTCAAATTAAGCGATCATACGACTGTGACAGATATATGCCTTATATTTTAATAACCACAAGTTAAAATGAAATATCCCTCATTTTTGTGAGCAGTGTATTATTGCCACCTTTCAGCGGGCTCAAAAGAAGGGGGTGGAGGGTTTTGCAATGGCACGGTCAAAACCTGATCTGAACTCTATTAACATTCTGTTGGGGGGATTCGAAACCAAACTTTACATGCAAAAAAAGAACCTTCTACCACCGCACAGTTGAAAGAATTCTGTGTTGAAAACTGGGTAAAAATCTTAGCAGAAGTCAGAGACTGGTAAATAGTTATAGAAAACAATGACATCAAGTTATTTATGCAAACAAGGGCAATAGCAGTTACTTAAGTTGTAGCATTTGGAGCCATACAGTTAGTGCATCTATGGTACTATACCTTATCATACTCACATTGAACATACATTGTTGTTATTGTATGTACCATATTATTTTGTTGAATTCTTTATTTATTGTTCCATATTTCAGCATAATTATATGTCTATTTTTACAGTGGGAGCCAAAAGTCTGACACCACTGTTGAAAATGCTTTACTGCATCTTCACAGAGAAGGATTTTGCCTTTTTTTTCTGAGATTTTGGTGTCAATTTCAAACATTCTGAACAAGTGTTTCACTCAAATTGTTATTCTGATAATACATAAGTATTTGATATGCACAAAGATGTGCACTTGAGTAGAACAAACATAATATCTTCCAATCCTTGTGTTGTCCATGAGATGTCTGTGTTTGGTGAGCCCTCTGATTTCTGAGTCATCATTGGTGCTATTTCTGCCTTATAAAGTCAAAGCAGCAGGCGCATTTGAAAAGCTCCATACTAGCTAACATCACGAATGTTTCGCACCAGTGACCTCGAAATAGACTGCAGATCATAAGAGAAGCACTACAAAGGAGAAGTGAATGAAGGGAATGAAAGAGATATTATCTTTGCAAATTATTAGTCTGGTTCATTTATTGTGATGGAAACTATATAACAATATAACATACTGAAGAGTGTATTCTCCATTTCTGGATATAAAACAAACAATAACACCAATAAAAAATAAAAGTAGCGGCAAGTCAACTCATTCTCAAGCATTATTATTGAAATTGCTTTTGACACCTCTAGGTTGCATAGAATACAAATTGTCTTTAATGGACTATCCAGAGTTTTACAAAATAAGTGGCCGTGTAAAAAGCAGAATTTGCGACGACAGAAGGAATACATGGCACTGCTTGGTAATAAGTATGTAGACATAAATTTTTTCTAGTTGACTCTGGCTGCTTAATACTTCCATTGTCAAGCATATAGTCGTGTGCTCTAAACAAACATTAGCAAAAGAATGGATCAAATTAAAGCTCAGTGACTTGGAAATTGAACTGTCTTAAGATGCAACTAGTTATGGGTGGATTTCTTGAACAAATTGCAGCACAATAACCAGTGTAAAATGATAAAGTGAGGATAACGTTAAACTTATGGTCTAGCATTTAACAATGGATGATGTTCTGCAATTGATGCTCAAGCCACCCTGCTTTACATGATTTAGACAAATGTTTGTACTGTTGTTCTTTAACTGTGTTAAATACATGTGTATTAAGACACAACAACAGCTATGGAGAAAAGCAGAAAGCCACATAAACACATTTGGTCTTGATGGCCACATTCGCTACTGATACAAAATACCTCAAAAAGCACCTACATTAAATAAATACACTTAATTAAAACATTAAATCAGAAATTACTTTGACCAAGCAACCATATTTATCACTATGAGCAATGTGGTTCCAGTCCGTAGCAGTCCAGTTGAATTCTCATTCACGACACCACTGCAAACAAGGGTAACGGTGGCTGGCTGGTATCCTGCTTCTCTTAGTGCGGCTGCACCCCCTCTCAAAGTCATATAGCCATATAGCATTTAGTAGATGCATTTATCCAGGGCAACTTACAACTACTACAGTCTTACAATCCAAATGTCCAAGTAATTCTGGGTTATAGGCCTTGCTTAAGGACCTATTAAAGTGGCAGCAGCTTGCCAAAGGTGGAATTTGGAGTCCAGTACAGTACACAGTCCAGTCACCACAATCCACAACCCCACAGTCCCAAAAATCAAAATAAAATCTTAATAAATCCAACACAATTGTCCAATATTGACATGAATTGATTTTTTTACTATTAGTAACATTCTATTTTGTTTGTCTCAGTCTAGTTATTAAAAAATTATGTTTATGGAATGACTGATGAACTTATCAAGGGCTCTTTAAAAAGAAGCTTTTTAAATGTTTAATATGTGTTTACCTATCGATCTTCAAGTGATGTATATCTGAAAATGCCACATACTTAATTAACGTTCAGCATCTTGGATCCCATACATTGTGCTGCTATACTGATTGCACTGTGATTTAAAAAAAACTTTGGAGTAATGATATTGGCAACCAGCCTTCCTTTATCCTTGCCCTGCCTCATTTCTCTAACTGTAGGAAGACATAAACCTGAAACTTGGTCAGTCAGGTGTTGGCATCTGTTTATGCTCTGACCAAACAGCTCCTACAGCAGTTAACTTGAGTGATGACTGATGTTCAAAAGGTGTTATTTTGTATTTTGGCAGGGCTGTGAGATTATGAGACAGCTCAATTATGTACTTATGACTACACGTGGGCCATTAGACTGTCTGCCGAGGCAACACAGAATACGTAATTCAGTCTGAATGAAGACCAAGGTCATTGAAAAACTTTACAAAAACAGATAACTATAGAGAGCCACAACTGAGAAATGCAGGCCTTTATCCCTTGATCTATAGCAGCTGTGCTCAGTGAATACAATTTGAGCTATGCAGAGGTGGGTTTGCTGCGTGTTGAGTGAATAAACTGCCCTTGGCCTGATGTAGACCATCACTTCTGCATCCAGAGGGAACCTGAATGCTGGAATCAGATAATAAACCAAGGTTGGCGGGTGAGCCAGACACACGTTTGCCACTAATCTCTTGGCCACGCACCAAATTGCGCTCTAAACTAGCTGGCCATTTAGCTATCCACTTAGGCAGTGGGGTAATTATGGATAGAGTGATCCCATTACTGTCCAGAACTCATGTTAAAGTGATGATTAAGTATAAAATACAAACTCTCCAGCTTCATTAGCCCCCTGTAGTCACTGCTCACTGAAGCTATTGCTTGTGATTTAGCAGCTCCCTGCCAAGATGCGCATGAAGGAATCCGAACAAGATTTTTTCAGGTTGTTCTGTATGGGAAAGCTGGTTAAATACTAGATTTTAGTGTTACCTGAATTGGTCTACGGTTCTACTATTCTGGGCATTTCCTTTTGTCTACTTTTTTTTTTTTTGTCTGGAACAATTTATAACAAAGTGTCAAAATATATGCAAGTAATGTTCAAATTTGTGCAAAGAAAATAAGTACCAAATGTGCTTAAAATTAAAATTGTACCTTTTGAAAGAAATATCTCTGTCTGGTGTGATAGGAAAAATGTAATGTGTAATAATCACACTAAAATGATATAAGGATTCAGGGAAAGGCATGTACAGATTAGGAAACAGATGTTTAGGCAAGTTCACATGCATTTACAAATAAATTAATGAACCTAGTGTACCTAGTGTCTTTTAATGTGGGAAGAAACCCACACAAATACAGGGAGAACATACAAACTTCTCAAAAGCACTGGGAATGGAAAGAGGAATCTCTGGACATGTCAGTCAATGTAATTATAAAAAATAAGAACATACTAACACATTAACCCATTTTAAATGATTTACATAGTTCTTTCACTTCACCAATGTGTACAATGAAATATGAATTAATGTGATTTTTTTTTTTAGATTTTCTATTCCACATCTATGTAACATTTACAGACAATTAATCAAATGTTAGTTTTTCATAATCAAAATGTGATATGCTTTTTATTGCTGTGAAATTTTATTTATTTTTGAGTCCCATGACCTTGGTTTGGAAATAGAATATGTGATATCACAGTTATACCTCCTCTTCATATTAGCGCATTACATCCCATGGTAAATATATTCATGTTTTTTTATCCAATACTACATTAAATAGCCCTAACAGCTACAACATTAGTTATTCTTCTAAGGAGGGTTTTTACTAGATTTTTAAACATGGCTGTGAGGTTGGCTTCTGATGTCAGTTAGCTCTGATTTACTTTTGCTATTCCATTGCATTTTCAAGGTGTTTGATAGAGTTGAAGTCAAGGTTCTGGGCAATCCAGTCAAATTCTCAATCAAAGTTGGCAAACCAATTCTTTCTGGAATTTGTTTAAGGACAGTGGTCAGAAAGTTGATAAGTTGTTGAAAGTAGAAACCTATAAATTTGTCATACTGAGAATACTGTCACACCGAGCCACAACAGCCCCAGAACAGATTTAATTTGTTGTCATTAAGTCATTTAGCAAAAAGTCATCTTAATAATATATGATCAAATTAATTTCATGTGATATGAATGAATCATTTTGTTTATATTAGTAAATACAGTTCCCACTGTTTACCCACTGTATTCTTTCCATAATGTGCTTGCTTTCTGACTGCAATAAATAACAATTAAAAATAAAGAAGCTTAGCATTATTAGCCAACAACCTCAGTCTTGCTTTACAGAAAGCAATTGAGGAGTAAATTGTCTCAGTTGTATAGACGAGCTGAAGAAATGACTAGACTCATTACTTATGTAGTCAACCAATGGCTCCCCACAGCTTTGAGAGGAAACTAAGCTAACCAAGTTTTTACCGCAGTAAAGGGCTTTCTGTGAGAACTCTGCAGCACTTTTAGAAGGGTCTTGAAGGGTGAATGGGGACAATCGTTCTCTCCCCTCCATGCACACACACTACAGATACACTCTGGCAAAGTACAAAGAAGAGACATGTCTCTCAAAAGAGCCTATAAAATATAGCTCATGGGCCCGCTGAGTGATGGGGATGCATTATCTATCAATAATGCATTAAAGGCCTTTTACAGACTGTTGGCGCTTGGGCTCTTCCAGAAACGCACACTGTAAATTTACTGTGATGTAATTATGAGTCTTTTCAGTGAGCTAAAGGCAGGACCTCATTTCCCAAAAAGTAATAAACTTGACTCACAAGCTTCTTGTTGTGAAATGAGAAATGTTCATGTGGCAGCTCTCATTGAAGTGCCAGCCAGCTGCCTATCAACAGGGAGAAAGAATGCACTTGTATTTAAAACCTTAATTTCTTCAGCTTGTATGGGGGAGTGAGAAAGTAAATAAACGTAAGTAAAGGAGGGAGAAATAAGTTCAGAAACATCTTAGTCAGATGTGTTGCAGCATACACATGTTTAATGTTTGGTGCTGGTAACAGAAAGGGTGTGAGTGAAATGGTTAAATTCCATTGTTGAGCACCTGAGTAAGGCTATTAACCAACAACTGTCCAGTCCTGAGCTGAAGTCTGCTTCTGAAGGAAGATATAATCATTAGCAAACATCACAAATATTTCAATTTGGTGTACTGTTCAGTGATGGGAGCATCCCTGGTTTGCGTAATTTGACTGCACACCAAACCCCCCATGTCTGGCTTGGTGAAGAGACTAAAGGACTGGCATGTGGAAGACAGGAAACAAGATATAACCGGGGTTATGCCTTACTGTGAATCTCCCAAGTTACAGAGCCCCCTTGGAGACATGGGCTGTGTTTGTGGTCAGGTGATACAGACCCCTGTTACAATTTCAAAATCCTGTGCCTTTTATCCTCCTTAATCCAAATGTACAGCATACTGGGAAAATTGTGCTTTCGATTTTGGCTGTATAGCAACATAAAGAGTAAAAATGAAATAAAAAGTTTGCCCCTGTAAAAAGTTATGAGTTGCTGGTTTGTTATGTTTTTTATGGTTCACTTAAATACATGCACAAAAGTGACTGAGAAAGTGGCACTTGGTGCTACTGAAATCTTTTGAAATCTTTATACATTTCCATACATTGGTACTTTTACACAGCTCTCTGTAGAATTATAATCTAATACATGAGCCAAAACATAATGCCCACCTGCTAACAATGTTTACTCTACATAAATGTGTCAAATTGACATCCATTTGCGTGGCCAGACACAGGGTTTCCCAATAGAACATAGCCCAGAGCAACAAAATCCCTTCAATAATGTGTCTTTTTACAAGAGTGCCGTCAATCACTTCCTCGGGTAATCAGCACACGTGTCCACCAATTCATAGGACGGAAATGAAAACAGGAATCAATTGAACAGATGACCTTCTTCTTGCATGCCCATATTCATTGTAGGTGCTCATGCTGGTGGACAAGGCTTAGTATGGTTAGCCCTCTGACTGGCCATTAGACCACGATCAGTAGGTAATTACCACTGGTGACCGGGGGAGCACCTCAATACTCGGAGATGCCCTAACCAGTCATCCGGCCATAATGATTTAGAAATGTGTCCTAGTTACTCAGACTTTTACTTTGGCTGACTTCTTCTCCATCCAACAGATAAACTATGAGAACAGACTGTTCACTTATCGTCTAATACAGTGGCACAGGACCCCTGTCCTATTATATCCCAGACCTTGACATGTGCAGTTTTAACAAGACAATCAATGTTATTAATATCATCTTTGTGTTACGATCAGTGGTAGGTGTTTTTAGTTTGGGCCCAAATATGCAGGATAAGTATATCCCACGCTGTATAATAAGAATGGGGAAATAATGAGAAACAACCAAAAGGGGGTATAAGGGC
>JAVSBV010127564.1:0-18029 GCA_033117975.1 Parotocinclus spilosoma
CTCCCCGTATTCGTATGTTTTTGGTTTATCTATTAAATGTGTTTATTTCCCCCTTAGTCATTTGTCTGTCTGTGGATTATTGCATTTCGGGCTCCGGTCTTAAGCGCCGGGGCTCCTGGAGAGGTGCCGAGTCCGGGAACGGGCTCGCTATATCTCCGGGACGCCTCGGTCGCTGACAGAGTGTGACATCGTGATTGTATGTACTGTAAAATTAGGTATGGAGGGGCCCGGGGATGATGATCAACACCATCAGCAGTGTAATGGAAAATTAAATGGCTGCTGTGCAGGAAATGGCCTCAGCAGGAAACGCTACTCTGAGATTACTCCTCTAAAAGCACTGTGATTACTTCTGCAGCATGTTTAACACTCTGCATAATCTGAGCATGCTTGTGCGAAACATCAGTCAGCCCTCTGGAGAGGAATACAGAGAGAGCGAAAGTGTGTGTGTGTGTGTGTGATGTTTATATTACATTGTGGGGACCCACATTGTGTAATGTCCCCACAAGGATAGAAAGATTGGACATGTTTTACTTACTTGGGACATTTTACTGGTCCACATTTGAAACACATGGGGGATTTTGTTTTATAGAACTACAACTTTTATTTGAAAAGCCAAAAGAGTCTAAAGATCTCCATTAGGTCACTGAAGTTAACGTGTGGGTGTAGGGGTAGGTGAAGGTGTAGAGTTGATCAATTACAGTGTTCATTATGTCAGTGGAAAGTCCCCACAAGGACATTAAGACAAATGTGTGTGTGTGTGTGTGTGTGTGTCTGTGTGAGTGTGTACGAGAGTGGGTGAGTGAGAAAGACAGAGAGAGAGAAGGAATTAAATAGAATTAAAAGCAAAAAAGGAGAGTAAATAATAGAGAGGGTAGGTGAGGACACATGCTATCATGGCAATCAGTTATTTTGTAGAAATCATAGTTTTGTGTTTGATTGTTTCATTTTCCTTCTCCTGAATCATCAACGTAAAACAACCAAGCTCAAGTGAAAATAAGCCTTTATCTCTGGAATGTTTTTTTTCAGCAGTATTAATGTCCATTTCACCAACCATTAGGAAACTGTTGTTTCCTACTCTTTCCCTAAAGTTGCAGCTTAAATATCCAATTAGCAGGTCTCATAAGTAGATCTCTTTATATTGTTAATAGCTTACCTTTGCTTGTTTACTTAAATGCCACATTTTCCAAAAGCAATATAGACGCCCAAGCTTTAATAGAAAGTGTTTGATTTTTCTGTTTTCTAATAAATACACTTTCTGTTAAAAAAAAAAAACAACAACAACCTTTTGAAGCAGCTTTTAAACTTGAGACATTCACGTTTTGTCTCTCAGCACCTGTTATATGACTATTTTAATTTGTTCGGGTGATTTAAGACGCTAGTTCATCACCACATTGACCTGGGTTCAAATCAGAGAAGATGGGAAAAACATATAAAACTAAATTTAAACTTTAAAAAATCTTATATTTCTTATATAATCCATTATTGGAAAGCAGAGGCATTCAAGCTTTTTAAAAAATAGTTTATTTTGCCATATTTAAGACAGCATAGGTGGTAGAGAAAATGTATTAAAGCATGATATCAAAGGTTTATATCAAAGTTTAATTCATTATTATTTTTTATTATATATATATATATATATATGCATTTTGCATTGTTTGCTTGAGATTTAAGATTAAAGGTATAAAAACATCTTGTTATTTGTTGTTTAATTAACACAACAGCTTAACAGATTAAGTCTGCAGAGTTATTCTAATGCATTATTGTTCCATTGAGAGCACGCCTTGACAGAGGTCCACCAGTGCTTTGTGGTGCATGGGTGTGTGGATTTGAAGATGTGTACATCCAGATGTGGAGAAGCAGACAGGAACGAGCATGCAGGCTCTTCTCACATTTCAGCTCCATAAAGCGCTGAGGTCTGGGAAACTTTGATGAGGGAAGGAGATAGAACAAATAAAAGACCGGTGATCTTTTCATCTCCAGGTTTGTTTCGGCTCTGCGAGGGTGTAGTCAGGTGATCCCACACCCTGCAAACTTCCCGGCGTCTCGTCCAGCTTCCACGCGCCGCGAATCGTGGCGGGTCAGCTGATGCTGTGTCACGGAGCTGTTTTTTTTTTTTTGTAGTGAGACGCTGAGTTTTTTTTCCTGCTGCCAGACACAGTGCAGCCCAGAGACAATTGCAAACGGAACTCAGAGCTCCACACAGCTGCAATCTCCAGTTTCACTTCAAGCTACTCCTTTCCATCCGAGTGGGTGCCAATTTTCCCGGGAGAAATGAAGAGGATGACGATGACGGCAGTAGGAGAGCAGGAACTCGGAATTACGCACCATTTTCAAGCTGAAGCGAACAATAGAGGAGTTTAGAGCTTTTTGGAGCAGATTCTCCAGGATTTGAGGATGATGGAGATGAGATGCGTCATGCGTCGTCTTGCCTTTTGGCTCAGCCGGGCCTGTTTTCAGGATCTCGTCCTGCCACTGCTTCTCCTCTTTGATGCGTCCGCTCGGATACAGTCGAGTCAGGATTTCAAGCCAGTGCATGCACGGCGAGTTCAGCCTGAAGCCACAGACGTGTTGACCTAAATCAGCCTCCGTCATGTCTGCGCTCGGTTGCAGCGAGCGAAACAGGAGAACAAGAGAGCATTAGCGAAAGAGAGAGAGTGAGAGCCAGATTTACACACCTGCAACATAAGCTTGCAAAGTTACTCGGGACCTTTGATCTAAAGTTCTCGGCTTGCCAAAATGCCATCGCAGGCTTCTCCGTGTCCTCAGCTGCCCGTTTGCGGCTGCACGCTTATCCGTCTGCAGTAGGGATCGAGCGAGGAGAGGGAGGGCACAAGGGGAGGAGGAGATCCTATTGCAACAGCGATTTACTCCCGCTGTCGATGCAAGTCTGCTCAGCGTTGCGTAGAAGCAAAACCACCGCTGTCATCCTCATCGCCCGGAGCATCGTGCAGACTGGATGGATGAATGACCTACATCTGGGAGATACTCAGAATGGAGACACATTTAGCTCACTAGTCGTTACCACTTTTTAAATATGATAAGCTTCTAAATGTAACCAGAACCCTTTGTTTTAAAAAGACATGATCTTGTGTAGAGAAACCATACCAGGTACCAACCTTAAGTTCTGGAAAGTTTTCAAGTCAGACTATTTTGGAATGCTATTTTGGAAAGTCGAATGTAACATTCTAAGGAGCAATACAAAAGTATAAGTGGTTCCATCTAAAACCAGTGTCTTTCCAAAGAACCACTGAGCAAACCATTGCTTTTTAATAATAAACGGGGTGAGAGTTGGATTGATTACCGTTATTACGTCAAGAGAGGAGAGCTGCTGCTACCTTCATAACAAGTCACAGTCGGACTTTCAGCAAACAAACCCATCTTCTTATCAGTTGCTAAGTTGTTCTGAATTGCTTCTGAACCGTGTTTTGATCCATGCATGACGGAGCCCAGCTGCCGTTCATCACTGCAAGTTAGCTGACTGATATCCTATGGGGTTTTGGCAGACACACATTTGTTGCTAAATCTTCCAGACAAAATGTGTAGTAAAATAACGTGTGATTGTTTCACGGTATTCATGTGTAGTGTCTGTTCTGTTTGGTTTAGCAGCTCTGACAGGGTTGCCAATTGCCTCAAGAAAATTAAGCAAAATGTATTAAGCAAGTTTATGGAAACAAATAAGAAAAAAAGAATACAGGCCACCTAGTCCAATGTTAATAATAATAATAATAAATAATAATAATAAATAATAATAATAATATGTATTGTTTTTACTTTCTAGGTTGAACTAAAAAGCTTGAAGGAATATTGAAGAGAGACAGCATTAGGGAGAGAGCTAGATAAACAACTACAAAGTCTGAAACCCCAAAACCCTGCAACCCATATATGAAACTACCAATATTTGTGATTATATAGATAAATAAATCCAAACATTTGCTTAACCCTTTGTTGAAGAATGGCAAAAACAAAAAGAAAAATGAATGTCTGAATATGTCAGAGATGCAAAAACTAAAAATGTGCACAATGTCAAGAGCTTCAAGATTCATTATTTTTAATGATGCATGAATCCAAAGGGAGGTGAAAAATATGAAACAATGAAGGTTGTGGAATTATTACTGACAAAAATTTTAAAATGCTTTTTACCCCTTATTATTCCATATTATTCCATACTGGCATTTTTTTGTGTGTGTGTGTGTGGGGGGGGGGGCAGAAAGAAAGTGTATGTGTATTACAAAATATGAATGGTGTTCCTTAAAGGTGTGTGCTGGGTCCTTTACTCATTACTGAAAATCATTAAATCAGTGCAGGACAGCTGTCTTGTCCTAAAATTTGGAGTTTTATGCAAATGTTTGGACTCCCTTGGACTTTCAACATATTTACCTCATTTACTGAAGAAACATAGACTAATGTTTGCATTCTATGATTACAAATTGTATTCCTTTACTCTGTTTTCTAATGATCAGAACCCACAGGAGCAGCACAGATCAGGTACTATTTGGGTTGTGTATCATTCCCATCGCTGCACTGACACTGATATGGTGGTGGTGTGTTAGTTAGATTGGATCAAACACAGCAGCGCTGCTGGAGTTCACCTTGTTGCTCCACCATATAGTTGAAAGGTCAGAGACAGTAGCTCGTCTGTTTTTACATTTTTGAATTTGTTAGTCATTTTCGAATCCTTCAGCAGTTCTCACAACATGCTGGCTGCAGGATGCTGGAGGCTGAATATTTTTGATGTTTGCGTTGTGAGTGTTTATATTAATACATAAATGAGCTGGTGAGTCACAAGTCTTTATGAGAGGTCTCAGAACTTTCCTGTCTCAATAGTTTTACAAGCCTATCGTTACACACATCACATATACAGCACTCGAGATAGAAATCCCAATTTAAAGACTACCAGTTATCACTTACACTGCTCAGGATGACATTTTTTACTCAGACAGTCCTTGATTAATATACGCCTCCGATACCATAATGACACTGCCAGGACGCATTTGCTCAGTCGAGAAACCGTCTGTCTTTTGACAGACATCAATCACCAGGGCTGATTTCTAACAACTCCCTCTGTAGCATCAAAGTCAAGGAGAACACATTAATCATGCTGAACGTAACAATTTGCCATCTGTCAATCACTGCTCACTGATCCTTAACCAAGGCTGTACAATCTAAGCTGATGATGAAAATCAGAGCTTATGTTCTCCGCGCTGTAACACATCTGACAGAATGGATTTTGTGATGAACAGTTTTGTGATTCTCTAAATGAATCAGTAAATACAAAACTACCGTTGTCTCATCTCGTGAGCGCTTTTGCCTGCACTCACTCTCCTAAAATTACTCTCCATCCGCTTTGTGTCACTACATTTCCCAGAGCTCATTACTCCCATCACACCCATTCCCTGTCCATTTCCCTCAGTACAAGGTAGTGTGTACTGTACCTTAAACATGCTCAAATCGCTCACATTAAACTACACTTGGGCAAAATTATTAACATAAAAAATATTTGATAATAAAGTACTGAATTTATGTAATAACCTATTGAAAGCCAAAGATAAAGAAAACAGTTGTTGTCGCAACCGTGACTTTTCCTCACTACATTTCCCACCATGCATCACTCCAACAACGTGACTCCATTCATCACATACTGAGCTGCTAGAGGGAGCGTGTGAGAGTATCGTACTGCACACTCTTTTGCTGGGGAAAAAAAATCTGAATCCAGTTTCTGTTGATAGTGTATTTCTGTGTATTTTCAGATTCCCATTGTAAAGTCAAAATCTCATTCGTTGGGCCATCATAAAGTGTTTGCACGGCCAACCTGCTTTGGGCTCACACAAAAGTTTGTCATGATTGAGGTGCGGTAAGTTAGTAGAGCAGCAGTTTCTGAAAACGACAGTTCCTACTGGCCTGAGCAGAGGTACCGAAACCTGGGTTAGGCCCCAGATGTTCCCTTGTAAACCTGACCAGAATAAGTGGGGGTGAAACAGGATGCATTGGTTTTGCTTATTTAATTTGCACTCATAACACCTCCTTAATTTTGACTTGACGTCCATATTGTACCACCTTATTAGCTTAGTATGGACATATTTAATATCCTTAACAGGTCTGTGAAGCTCTCCAGAGCTGAACGTGGGTCATGTGCACCCTTCCACACTATCTTCTCCATATGTTCAGTTAACCGCTCACAGAGCTTCCATTTGCCAATTTTCCATGCCGCACAGCTTCTATCATGCATCCTTTTTTCCTGCTCCGTACAACACTGTAACTTTGATGTTTGGCAATTTTCCAACGTTCTCGTTTACTCCAAACCCTACTGCTCCCAATCAGACTTCAAACTTTTGCCCCGCCATACGTGCGGATCCGTGCCACGACAAACACAGAAAATCTGATTGCGCTTGAGGTCGAGTCCGTGGACTGTAATTGAGAGTTTACAGGCAAACAAGCCTTAAATAACCTAACCAAGTCCTTCTCCGGTTTCCGAAGGCATGCCTTATGTTGTGGATTACTTGTAAAACTTGGAACACAAGGTTCAATCCACAGATGGTGTTTGGTTTTATAAGGGGTCGCCGAGTTTTACTACAGCGAAGCTCACCCTCTGTCTGCAATCACTCAATTCCCCTGAAATAGATCATGCTTCATTCATAGTTTATGACTGATTAACGTTTTACAACAGTACGAACGCTTTCAGATCTGCGTAGATCAGCCTGGAAAGGTTTAAATAGCTCAAATTGATGCTTTTAATGCACGCTGTGCAAGTATAATGTAAAACATTGCAAGGATCTGTGCAGAATAATTGACCATTTAGCATTTTTAGATGCTTAAGAAACATTTTAACAGAGGAAACATTTACCTCTATTAAAAACACAAGTCTATAGATATTTATAAAGTTACAAATTGGAAATGTTCGCCTACCATTGTAATATATCATATCCAGTATCACGTTGAGGTTATCCACTTATTTATTTATTCCAACTGCATTCAATTGCAATTATTAGAGGTGAAATATGGTGTTAACCAATACTCCAAAGCCAATCAAAGGTGTCAGTATAACAATGGAAATCGAGCTAACCGAGAAATTCCATTTACAAACACCATTTTATTTATTCATTTTACACTCTAAACATTGAAATTGAAACACCAAGAAGGAAGGTTATGCAAATCATGGAGTTAGCAGGTGTCACTGAGATCTGCAAACCATTTTCAAGCACCTAGCTTCAATCTGTGAAATGTGGGAGGGGTATGAAATCCATCTTGAAGCAAAGTTATTTAACATAAAAATAAATCACATGTAATCATTTATACGAGTTGCTTTTAATGATTTGTTTCCATTTTTTATCAGTTACACATCATTTCCATGTCTATCGACCTTTCTTAATTGGTCTAGCAATTTCCGTTCACTGTCAAAACCAAACCAAATATCTACCAGATAATCAAGGCTTCATAAATTATAAAGAAATTAAGAGATTTGAACTCACAACCTTTTGATAAGCAGACCAAATAGACTTAACCAATATCAGTGAAATTGTAAGTTAATATTTTTTCCATTCACTTTAATTCCAAAGTTAAGGGTTTCAGGTCTTACTTAAAAGCACCACAGTGGTCGTGTTGGGATTTGAACTCACAACATTTAAATCAATATCTGCATGCATTAACAGTTGCTTTCAATGCATAGCATAGCATAGGCTGGTGTCCCTTGGCATTTTGAGCAGACGTATTTTTTGTATGTTTGGGACTGTGGTGGCCTAGTGGTTTAGGTTTGGTACTTAGGGACTATGGGCTAGAAAGTCCAGGGTTCAAATCCCACCACTGCCACAGTTGGGTCCCTGAGTAAGGCCCTTAACCCACAATTGCTTGCATTGCAAGACTGTATTAATTGTAAGTCGCTCTGGATAAGGGCGTCTGCTAAATAACATAAATGTAAATGTTTGGTTGTTTTTTTTCTGTGGACTGTTGCAGCATCTATTCTGGTGAAAAATCACGAACATGCCCTGGTTGGGATGCCAGTAGTTTGGTGGGTAAAATAATTGTTATAAGTTCATAATTTATCACTGACTGTTTTTTTAATGATTTGGTTCAAAAATAAAATGAATCCCACACGGGAAAACGGGAGAATTGCTTGTGGTGCATATAATAACAATTTCTCATTGATATGCGCCTTTCAAGGACACTGTACAGTCACAGAAGAATGTGAATGCAACATAATAAATATCAAATATTATTATTATGTATATTAAATATGAGAAAGAACATAAGCAAGAGAAATACGATAAAATAGGGTGCTGGGGGGTAAGGTTCTATAGACAACGGAAATCATTGAGAAACTGTGATTTTAAACAGGTAGCACAAGCAGGCACTAGTGCAAAAGCTATGGCACAATTATGCAAATGATATTCGCTAATTGTCTCATTATATATCCTCTACCCAACCAAGCCAAGCCTAGACCAGACTAGCGCTCAACATTAAGGGTTCGTTAAAATGTTGTCTAACCCCAACCCTCTTGAGCATGTAGGTCACCAGCATAACGATGAACAGCTCATCAGAGAATAGGCATATTCTTTAGTAACATGCTTCTCCACCTGCAGGTATACAAGCAATCACAAATAGCTCGGGGCCAAATATATTCACACTAATGAGTTTCTTGTCAAAATGTCAAACTATATCACCTTTCAATCCCGATTTCCATATTTATGTGCACATCATTTATATAAGTGAATGTTTTGGCCATGCGTGATTAATATTTATCAGCCGTCGATGGGACTCATGAATGCTTAAATAAGTTGTGAGGTAACGGCATAGTCTTTGCTAATGTGTGTTACATGCGCCAAGTTTCATGATTTCTTCATTTCTGTCTCGTTTCCACCCGAGGGTATGTATTCATATTCAACGAGCAGTGAGATGCAGGGGAATAGCAGCTTGCAGCTAACAGCTTAGCTTCATGTGAACGGCATGCCTAAGTCTCTCATATACACACACACACACACACACACACAAAGAGACAGGGAGAGTCCCAGAGAATTAATGGTATTTTAATAGGTTTCTCCATTCATATAATGATTACTGCAATTTATTAATGCTAATGCTATGCTCAGTAACCTTAAGCAAATCTTTTGTCGTTGGTTTTCGGCACAAGGTAGCTGTTGTGTAGACAAGCAATTCATGTTGTGTTTGCATCATTGTTCATAAAAAATATTTTACACAAATCACTGGCGATAACTCTCTGGATGTTTATATTGTTAACTAGAAAAGCAGAGCATGCAGGATGGGATAAATGTTGTCACGCTTTAGCACACGGGGCTACATGCTAACTGTATAAATGGTAGATTTTTTCTTTATATTGCAGATAAGGGGTTTGAAAAGGAGTATAAAAATGGCATGCTAAAAAAACAGCACATGTTGTGTTTTAGATGCTGGTCATGACATTCTTAAATAAGGAGTATACTGGGAACCAGAATGTTATGCTGGTATGGATAGATCGTATGGACACCCTACTGAAAAAAAAAACTATGTGGTGACCAGTGTTTGTTGTGTTTTGAACATGTTTTTGCTGGGGATGCTGGTGACCAGCACATTCTGGTCTTTACTGGTCTTAATCAGACCAAAGAACGTGAGAGAATAAGAAAAATAAGCCTCAAGTCGCCACCTAGCAATCAGCGAGATATGGGAGGATTTTTGGGATCTCTGGAAGAATTTATGCTTTTATCAAAGGTCAAGAAATCCAAAAAGTTGTGTTGACAAGAGCAAAACCAGCAGCAGGTGAACACGCCCACTTTGTTTCCCACAACGAAGCACCCAGTAACCAGCAGCGTGGTTATTGGATGCATCTGGATCTCCGCTTTTCGGCGAATTAAAGTCAAGCGTAAACATGAGTGTCCGGCAACACGTGTAAGAACGCTTTAGTCAGTGAACTGTGTGTGTCTTGTCTCCCCTGCCAAAATTCCACAGCGGGACTTGACGTTAGCTGAAAAAAATTGGTTTCCTGGATAAGATCAAGCAGCAACCATCAAACACTAGTCCGCGTCAGTTGGTGGAAATTACCGGCTTGGCAAAGACGACAATTTAGCGTTTCAATGAACAAACTTCTTAAGTAACAGTAGTTCTTGTTTGTACGTCCTCTATACGTGTAAATTGTACAATAAAGCTTTAATAAACATTTAATATGCTACATAGCACGTCCCGTCTTGTAACATAGGGCATGTTCGTTTGATCGGACCAGCCGGTTATTAGGACCAAAACGATGGCATCCTGATGTGGTCCCATTAACCGGAATCGACTGTATAAAATATGCTACTTAGAGGGGTCCTGAACAGAAGGGTTCAAGTCTCACCACTGTCAAGCTGCCACTGTTGGGCTATTGTGCTTTTTGCTAAGGGTGTCTGTTGAATTCCATAAACAGATCAAATGAACATGGGCAAATAGTCCAAAGAAAGCAGCATTATGATAACCAAGCCCATTTAGAAATACCTTATTATCCCGAGATCCCTTAATCCATTTGTGCAATGTAGAGACATGCTCGTCTGCACTGGGGCTGTTAATTATGGAATGCATCAGATCAAATTTGTGCTGTGTGGAAGCACAGTTGGAACGTTTTGTGAGGAAGATGAAGCTCTGTTGGAGTATTTCCCGGTCTAGGCTGCTTTAGACATTCCCTCCGAGGCTGACTTCCACTCAGTCTGTGTGTTTCTGGCATGTTTTCTGTAAACAGGAAGATGAAAATAAGCTGAAGTGAGCTGTTCAGGCAGGTCTTTCCAAACCCACAGGCAGCTCCTGTTTCTCTGAATCCCACCGGTGTGATAAGACTTGATTCAAACGAGCAAAGCTTCAGGGCTCAGCTGGGTAGCTCTTTTTATGAATGCTGTACTAATAATATATTTAACTTTATAAAGCATTCTGAAGCAGTATACAGAATCTTACACAGCAGTGACTCAGCCATAAAGGCACTGGGCTTAAAGTTATCTTTGTTAACCAGCTAAGCTTTTCTGCTCACTGCTTCAGTAGGGGCCTCCAATTCGTCTCTTCCTTTTTGAGGGAAGAACCTCCCAGGTGCTAGTCTCTTGTTATATCTAAACTAGATTACTGCAAATCATTTTCCGGCAACTCTGGGCGCAAGGGCAGGAACAACCCTAGACAGGGTGCCAATCCATCGTAGGGCACACACACACACACACAGTCTCGAACACAGCAACACACTAATGGCCACTTTTAGAGACACCAATTAACCTAACATGCAAGTCTTTGGACTGTGGGAGAAAACCGGAGTACCCGGAGTAAATCCACGCAGACACAGAGAGGACATGCAGACTCCATACAGAAAGGACCCAGGCCACGCCACACTGGGATTGAACCAGAGTCCTTCTTGCTGTGAGGCAGCGGTGCTACCCACCGAGCCACCGTGCTGCCCTTTAAATGGATTATATTATTTGGAGATAAAAACATTGTATTAAGTCATCTCAGCCTTTTGGGCCTCTATCGTATATACGTTAAAATCTTCAACAAATATGTATACTTCTCAGTAATCATTCTTTCCAATTGAATTTGTACTTTTATCTGGAAATATGTCCTCCATGAGAACACTAAGGACAAGCTGGGGACTATATTTGGGTGCCATTACATCCCAACAATGTGTTCTTGAATCGTGTTATCAGGCCTCAAGCTTTACCTAGAAATAAGAACTTACAGACTTGACTGAAATAATTCTGCCAGTGCCTTGTGCATACTACTGATTGCCTCGGTCGCTCGCGTCTGCTTTAAAGTCAACCTTTTCCTAGTCAAATATTTCTCTCATTTGAACTTCTGCTACCGTTCTCCATGAGGAATGCCAGGTCTTTCGAGGCCACCAAATCAGCATTTCAAAGAAACTCACTTTGTTCAAAGACCTTTTTAAAACAAAAAAAACAGAGAAAAATGTTATTCTGTGCCAGTCTTATCGGCTCAGCCTAGCTCGACCTCTCTCTCTCTCTCTCTCTCAGGCGGAAAATGAGGCCGATTTAATGGAGTACAGGAGCAAGAGCCAAATACACGTCAGCACAGGGCAAGAGCCGAGAAGAAGGAAGGAAAAATCCCACAGGGACTGGATCAAGTCGGCACTACCCTAGCAGACCCTCCATTCTAATTGGATGGCTGCCATCAGTCAAGCATCCCACGATGCCTTGTGTTGGAGTGATTTTACAAAGTCTTGATAGGAGAGTCAAGGTCACCGTCACTCTTCAGTGTTATCGCTGGGTATTAAGGCTCTGCAGCAAATCAGCTGTGTGTCAGTCTGGTAAAATTCACAGAAAGTTTGAACTCAAACAGCTTGTTTTCTTCCACACACCGAAAACTACTCATGGAAATACCAAACACTTAAACCTATGGATGCTGATCATGACATACTGCAAACAAAAGTGGACAGATTACCCCCCTCATATGTGACACAGGTGTGTCTGTTATGGCCGTGTGAATGGTAAAAATACATTCAATCAAACCCTTTCAGTTCCAGCTAGGCTACATTCATGCCAGATCAGAATTAATATGACTTTTATATCAATCATCATCTTTTTCATCTTAGTTGTTATGGTACAGCTAGTTTGGAGCAAGGCACAAAGTGATACTGGCTTCATCCTCCGCGAGAAGGCCCTTCTTTTGTAATGATTTTCTATATTTTAGTTATTCATTGTATAAAAAAGAAATGTATTCATATAAGAGAAGGATAGAGTGTGTTTGTATGAATGGGAGCAGGGATCTGATTCTGAGATTTCAAGGTTGCACACTAACAATGAAACACTGATTTGTGAAAAAGGCAGGGAACTCAAACAAAGAGCTGAACACAAAAAAAGGCATCTTCAATATGTTGTCCACATTCCAAAAACATTCCAAATTCCATAATGAAATAAAGTACAAAAAATAAAATGCGTACACGTGCACACACGCACATGCACACACACACACACACACACACACACACACACACACACACACACACACACACATATATACACATAGATATATCATTTTCACTTTATTAATTTTTGTTTTAATAAACCTTTTTTAAGCTAACTGCAACCTTTGTTTCCTTTTGGTTTCTTTTTTGTTTTTATCTTATGATTAACTTTTTTATGACCCATGAAGACTTATTTGCACTGACAATTTCGTAAAAATAGCATAAAAATAATAAATAATATTTCTTTTTCATATCCAGCTTTCTACAGCTATTGCTAATGGTGCATACACACATGGCTACAGTTATCATTATCAGTGAACATATACAGATGCACAAAGGAAGCTAAGAAATCACTAATAGTGAACATAAACAGTTAAAGAAAATAAGTTAAACTATTACTAGTGCTGAGGACGTCAGGAATGAACAAGACCCGACAAGGAAGTGCAAACAGGGGCTTCAAATAAAGCAGGGAAGCTAGCTGTAATGAAGCATTTGGCTAATAAATAATGAACTACTATAAATTACCACAAGGTGTTGTAAATCAGGTCTGTATTGTATTGTACATTAAATGTAGATTTAAAGTCAAATAAATTGCATTTGGTAAATTTTAAACTAAATTTTAAATCGACTGCCACCTTAGAAAGCTAAATCGGACCTTATATCAGTTGAGATTTTACAGAGAAGCATTTATTTCGAAGAATACTAATAATAAGTTGAACTAATATAGCCTTTACCAAGCTCAAGGATGCTGTAAGTTTAAAAAGAGACAGAGAAGGAATGAACTTTTTTAAAAAGATGGCTTTTTGAACTTTTTTAAAATAGAGATAAAAAAGTGGTAGAATGGAGAGAAGAGGGTATGAGGTCAGCAACAGCGAAAGATCACCCACCCATAGTAAAGAGTCTAAGCCTGGCACAGCAAGAAGATTTGAATCCAAGGACCACAACAGAAGTAATAGTAATAGTGTAAGATGAGCCACTAAATACGATGGACCTAAACCGTAAAAAGCTTTAAAAGTGAGGAAGAGGATTTTGTATTGAATCCAAAAAGAAGCCAGTAAAGAAGCGGAGTGACGTGATCAAACCAGACCCTCAGCCAAAACCCAGGCAGCAGCCTTTTAAATGAATACTGACATTAGAAGAAATTAGACATTCCTTTCATACTCTTATTTACTGTACATTCTAGTGAAGGCCATCGTCATTGAATTCCCTTTTCTTCTCAGACAAATAGAGCTGCTTGAGTTGTAATGAAAAGCACATCCTTCAACCTGATGTGAGCCGGGCTGCATGAACAAATAATCTCTGGCCAATTTGTAGCCAATATTGTCCGTGATAACTGCGTATGGAAATGAAATTAAATAAAAAAACGTCATTACTTTGAATTCGTCTCGTCTTTTGTCATCAGCGGTACAGAATATTAAGCATATGAAGGTATCACTATGCTAGCTGGCAGAGAGTAGAATTCAATCACATTTATAATTACCTTTTTTGCCGCTGTATCGTACTGAGTGGTGCGTTCACTCGTGTAAGCTTCAAGCCCTGAGGTAATGTAAATTGTGGATATTTGATCCGACTCGAATTGTTCACCACGCGCATTTCAAAAGAAACACAAAGGTGTTACCCAAAGATAAAATACAGAGTGAAGGCCGTTCTAATGAGTTACTAAAGAGAATAGGTTACGTATTATACAACAATGCGTAAATATATTGAAAAAGATTGTGTGTTTTGCCGTTGTACTGTACTGGATGGAGTGTTTTACATTTCATACAGCACTCCATGTGCATACATTCACCAGTTAAAACTAGTTCAATACTCACAGATATGATTAGGAATATTCTTTACAGCTCTGCATGAAAATGCGTGGGATATAATAAAGCAAACATTCAGTTCTCGTAGTCAGTGTGTTGGATGGTGTCATGTAGCACAGGGTTTTAGACCCAGGTGCAGATTTCCAAGCCACTAATATTATGGAGGGCTAAATTACAAAAGTAGTTGCTGGAGGGTGTACTGAAGGTAAAACCAGCTTAAGGACTATTGCATATACAATGGTATCTCAGTTCTTGTGGTTAATTTGTTCCAGAAGGCTGAGTATCTTATACGATGAGTATCAAGCACATTTGCACCATTAGGAATTACATAAATTGAATGAATCCATTCTAGACGCACATAAAATCCACACTGTATAAGGCATTATATGCATTAATAGGTGCTCTCTGATTCGTGATGAGGATACAGTCCGATAAATCCATCATTTATCCATTATGGTACTGTGGTAGCTTAGCGGTTAGGGTACTGGCCTCTGGACCAGAAGGTCCAGGGTTCAAATCCCACCTCTGCCAAGCTGCCACAGTTGGGTCCTTGAGCAAGGCACTTAACCCACAATTGCTTGGATTGTAAGACTTTATGAATTGTAAGTCGCTCTGGATAAGGGTGCCTGCTAAATGCTGTAAATGTAAATGTCATAAGTTGAATGTATCATATTTGTAGAGCGTTGTGTAGTGTATCATGGCAGGGCCTATGCTAAGTAACAATAAGTAATTAATGTTTTAACCTATAGTTGACCAACATGATTAACACAAGGCTTATTTTTAATAACTGTTAAAAAATCTCCCATAATTTAGTGAGTAATGGAATGAAAGTGACTTACTTTATTGGTAAACTCTAGCATAACTGCTAAGCTAACTGTAGCCTGTGTTTCCTTTTGGTTTCTATTAGTTTTTATCTTATAATTGACTTTTTTAGGACCCATGAAGACTTATTTCCACTGACAATACTGTAATAATAATGTAAAAATAACGAAAAACATAACAAACACAGGGGAGATCTCAATGAAAGGCTAATGTGAAAATGAACTACTGAATCATTGTGCATTGAATCGTGAGTTTAAGCAAGCAATATATATATATATATATGTGTGTGTGTGTGTGTGTGTGTGTGTGTGTATGTATATATACACGTGGGCAGCACGGTGGTTCAGTGGGTAGCAGTGCTGCCTCACAGCAAGAAAGTCTCAGTTCCCTTGTCTGCGTGGGTTTACTCCAGGTACTCCGGTTTCCTTCCACAGTCCAAAGACATGCATGGTAGGTTACTTGTTGTCTCTAAAGTGCCCCTTAGTGTGTGACTGTGTGTGTGACTGTGTGTGTGCGTGTTTCTGCCCTACAATGGATTGGCGCCCCATCTAGGCTTGTTCCTGCCCTTGCGCCCAGTGTTGTTGGGTGGACACCCGCTGGCTCGCAACCCTGTGTGGATTAAGTGGAAGATGATGAATAAATGAATATATATATACATAGAAAGAGAAAAGGTAAAGAAAGCGTACCAATACACTTACAGAGTTCCATAGTGGTGGCTGCCAACAATGAAGTACTCAAACTGGCGTCTAATGAGTCCACAAATGCAAATGCAGCTTAAATATGTTTCTTTCCATTATAAAATATTTAAATGCGGTACTTTTTAACTTCAGCTCTCAGTTTACATACGCATTGTTTTCTACTCTTTTCAGATCACAACAGGTTATATTTGCAAAACAGTACCTGAGAGAAAAATCTGACAACCCTTTTTTTGATTTAGAGAGGGGTGACATCCTTGGAAATGTGTAAAGGAAGCGTGAACGGCGCTTTTAAAATGCGTGACATTATTTGGATCGCGGGAGGCAAAAAAAGTTGCTTGCACTGACAATTTTCTTTAACAACTCTTAGCCAGGAGCTTCTATTCTGAAGCTTTTTTTAGATGCCACCTCCATCGCATATGCACTGATGTTTATGTTCATTAGAAGATCAATGGGAAGCAGCGACTCCCAGGAGCGACTCGGTCATATATGTGCAAGCTCTGCTGAAACAACACAGGAGGAAACATCAAAGCCAAAAAGATGAACAGAAAATACAATCTATTTAAGTTGTGCAATTTGAATTTAGAATGATAACAGCGAAATGGAGTTGAGCCAAACCTGAGAAACATGTAGAACCAGAGTAGATTTAAGAGTTCATTACGTGTGTTGTGTTATTAAAGGAACTTGAGCTTGACATCCCTGTTTTGCGATGATTAGATTGGGTGTTATATCATTAGATAAAGGTGTATGAGTAATAAAAGAAAGCTCATCATGCTGGGAGAGCAGGGAAGAGGCGGGCTTGCAGGAATTTATCGCTATTCAGCAGTGGCTTGATTGGGTCATAAAAGAGCCCATTAGACTGATGAGTGAAGAAAAAATGTATATAAAAAATTAAAGATAAAATATAGAGTTTATGGACTGTGCAGTAAACGAAGCATGTGCCAATATTAAATATTTGATGATCTACCGATTGTGATTTAGGGGTCAAATCACATTTGCAGTTCTGTCCACCATGATCCTCTAATACTCATTTACCTCAGTTTTAGTCTAGTTTTTTGTTTTATATTAATATTATAATTCAATGTTTATTTAACTAGTTTAGTTGTTTCTTGATTTAGTAACGGACATATTTTTTACAAGAGGCAGTTGACCAGTTCAACCAGTAATCATAGAGAGATGCCATACGTCAGGCAGGACAAACAAAAAGCATAGTGCCCAGTAAACATTGAGATATTTTGCTGTCCAAAGTGCACTCACACACACTCGTTTCCATGGCATTGAAGCGTTTGCATCTAGGTGTGGCTCAAAATGTGATTTGTTACTTAATCCTGAATATTCTCCCAGTCAGCTGTTTACTTACCATCTAAAATATCCCAGAGCATAACATAAGCTGTTGCAATAACATAATCAACATTATTTGTTATTTGGTCTGTGCATGGTGTTATTGTTTTGGCTGATCAGTGTACAGTACGTACAGTATCTCCCAAAAGTGTGTCCACCCATCACAGTGTTGTAACTACCCTGCTCATGAGGGGATATTTCTAAATGAATATAAAGAAGCATTTGTTTTTTTTTTTTCAGTAAACAAGACCATCAGAAAATAAAACTAAAAGTCAAAGAAAGTTGTTTTATTATGCAAATGAGATGCAAACTCAATTAATGGTGGGTAGAACCGCTTGCCTTACAAGGTAGGAAGGTCCTGGGTTCAATCCCAGGGTGGAGCGGCTTGGGTCGTTTCTGTGTGAAGTCTGCATGTCCTCCCCGTGTCTGCGTGGGTTTACTCCGGGTACTCCGGTTTCC
>JAVSBV010127607.1:0-18027 GCA_033117975.1 Parotocinclus spilosoma
ACACACACACACACACACACACACACACACACACACACACACACACACACACACACACAAACACACACACACACACTCCAGAGACCTGGGTTTATGTTCATGTAAACAGCAGAAGTGACGAAAACGTGATAATACACATATGTATGTATCCCATACATTCAAAACCTATGCAGTGGCAGCTCTTTGGCATTTCTATCATTGACCTTGCCCTAAAAAAACTCTCAGTATACTATAAATGTTGCCTATGGCTTTTATCTGTTAGTATTTATCCTGTCACTTCTTATAATGGTTAATATTTAGACTTGACACTTATTTTGGAGATTGCACAAAGATTTTTGCTCTGCCACTTACTGTCAAGTCTGATTTTACCAAGGAATGAAGGATACAAAAGGGCTTAACAAGACTAGAATGACAAATACAAGATTCAAAACATTTTCCTATAATGGTTAAAATATTTGTGTGGTAGAGTAAAAGTGAAAACTGAGTTTCAGGAAGGTCCCATTTTTAAAAAAAAATTGTTAAATACCCCATTATCCTATCAAATGAAGTAAAAAGAAGCAAAAATGTTAAGACATTCCCTAGTGTTGCTTTAATGCGTGTGTAGTGTGACCTTCCTTATTTACTCCTTTTTTCAATCTTTAACTGATTGCTCAATGCATCTGTGGCTACTTAAGAGATTCACTGAGGAGGACTGGAGGAGGTTTGATTTCTTCTAGAAGCACTGCTCATCCTTGCCCTCTGCACTCGAGCACACATTAATAATTAATCAGAGTGAATTCATTAAGAAAATATTCTGTCTGGCCAAGGCTACACCAGTCTTTTAGTTTCAGGAAAAAGGTGGGAGAAACTCCGGGCTACATGTAGCAATCATTTGATATAAATAGGCTGCCTGATAAAGCATGTGACATAAAATATAAACATTGAAACATGTTGTTATTTTACCATGTCATTTACAGTCGTATCTATCTATCTATCTATCTATCTATCTATCTATCTATCTATCTATCTATCTATCTATCTATCTATCTATATAAAAAGTTTTACAAATTTACTAAGTAGGAAAAACTACAATTTTGCAAGGACACAAGTATTTAGACTCTTTGCTACAACCCTTGACATCTTAAAAATTATCCCTGGGGGCCTCCCATTTCCTTTGGATGATCATTGGGTTGTTTCTACAATTTGATTTGAATTCACCTGAAGTACATTTAGTTGTTTGGACAAAATTTGGAAATATTTACTTATATCTATATAAGGTCTCACAGCTAACAATGCGTATCAGAGCGAAAAAGCATGCCATGAGGAAGATAAAACTTCCTGTAGAGCCCAGAGACTGGATTGTATGGAGCCACATATCTGGAGAAGGCTACAAATACCTTCTTCTGCACTGAAAGTTCCCAAGAACACAGTAGTCTTCACGTTTCTTCAGGCCTTTCCCTAGAGCTGGCTGTCCCACCAAACTGAGTAATCAGAGGTGAAGGGTCTTGGTAAAAGTCACTCTGTCTAAGCTCCAAAGATCCTGTGTATAGATGGAAGAAACTTCCAGAAGGTCAAACATCACTGCAGCACCTCACCAATCTGGACTTTATGGTAGATTGGCCAGCCAGATGTCTGTCTCAGACATCTGAAAGCCCACATGAAGTTGGAAAAATAACCTAAAAATTCCAGGTGGGTTTACAAACATGAAGAATGACCCTTTCACTGCAGGATGTAAGTTCTTAATATGACATGACAGTTTTTTAAATAAATTGTATTTAATGTATTAATTCACTTAATAACCCTCTTGCTATTGAGTGAACATGACATGCCAACAAAACGTTCCCACTGTGAGCAGAGATAATATAGTGACAACATAAACTGAACTAAATATGACATACCAATGTTAAACCCAAGACTGTTTAAGCTAACACATAATGGGCCATACTAGTCCAGCTAAACAAGTTAATACACGAAAAGAGGTATACCTACTAGAGGTCAACCTACTACTAACTACACAGGAGAGAAGCCAGAATGTAAAAGTCACCAGAAGCATGAGAAGGCCTGACAAAGAAGTGCTCAGAGCAGAGGGTTTATATTCTCAGGAAATCAGGCTGTAATTAGCCAGCCTTCTGTGGAAGCCAAAGAGTGTTAAAGAGGAGCTATGCAATATGTTGTGACTTTCCATGTCACATCATCATGACAATTCTCTATGTTTTTAGATTTAATATTATATTTATACATCCTATTTTGTTATAGTATATTGTTTTTGCATTCTCTAATTTACTATACTAATTACTATGCTGTGCTATCTTTAATTTAATTTAGGAGTCTATATATAGTCAATTACGATTAATGGGACCACATCGGGACGCGATCGTTTTGGTCCTAATAACCGGCTGGTCCGATTAAACGAACATGCCTTATGCTACAAGACGGGACATGCTATGTAACATTAAATTTTTATTAAGCCTTCATTGTGCGATTTACACGTATAGAGAACGTACAATCAAGAACTACTGTTGTTTACGAACTTTGTTCATTGAAAAATACATTTGCAAACAAGTTTTTCGAAACAATGTATAAGTACTCAGCATGCGAAGCATAATACTGTCAAAAACTAGTTTTTACTAAATTCCAGTCAACGTTTGAAGAACTTATCCAGTGTGATCTGACGAGTTCTCTTGACAGACTGCACTTGAACAAAATCAAGAAAGTGGTGGGCGTGTTCACCTCCCGCTGGTTTTGCTCTTGTCAACACAACTTTTCGAATTTCCTGACCTTTGATAAAAGCATAAATTCTCCCAGAGATCCCAAAAATCCTCCCATAAATCGCTGATCCGCTTTTGCTGTGGCTAAGTGGCGACTTGTGGCTTCTTGTTTTGTATTAAATGGAAATATTAGGCAAAAACCTGTAGGTGGCAGTAGAGGGCTGGGGAGAAACTTGGAAGTTTTCGTGGTGATGCCAGAGACGAAGAGTTTCTTCACAGATATTACAAACTGTACACGTTCTGTGGTCCGATGAAGCGGAATTTTTGGTCCAAATAATTGAATAAGATTACACATATATAATTGGATTTGTTTCGCTACTCAAGGATTTGGTCCGAATAAGCGACTGGTCCTATTAACCGGAATCAACTGTATACATTTTTGTTTTGAGGAAAGCAATTTCTGATCACTGAAAGCATGTTTGACATTGTAACCACTTTTGAAATGTTGTGTACAGACAGTAGGTCGGATAGAACATGGTTAGAAGGACTGTTAAAGCAGAAGAGTTTTGATAATCAGACACATGAACCATTTCAAATGCATATTGTAAAAGACTGGTCATTTCGATTTCATTTTTCTACTAACTTTTTTAATACAGCTTCACTTGTAACTACACTAACAGGTCAAGTTTTGATATACAATGTACACAATTTGTAACAAATGTAGCAACAGCTAGGCCTGATATGTTATACGTTTGGAAAATCGATACGAATTCCAAGCTCTGTACACTGGATTGTCACTGAGAGTGCTACCTACCTTTAGGAAAGGCGTCGGCGCCAAGAAATGATAGAGCATACTGTCATGAGGAAATGAATGGGGAAAATCATAGGCAAAAATATTTGCAAAAGCAGCCAAGTGTTGGGTGTTCAAGAAAAGAGGCAGCTCTGTTCTAGTATTTTCCACTCTTTTTGCTATTTTCCTAACAAAAGAAAACATTGAGTTACACCATGATGCCATAGCTCTACAACGTTAGCCTTCTGTAAAGAAATGTTGGCTTGTTAAATCATGTATGAACACTTGAAATAAACAACTTATATCCATAACCCAATGTGGAACCTATCTAAATGCATCCATATACCTATATTGAAATGCATCCAGAGTAAACCCACACGGACACAGGGAGGACATGCTGAATCCACACAGAAAGGAATAAGACCGTTCCACCTGGGATTGATTCCAGGACCTTCTTGCTTTGAGGAAACAGTACTAACCATCAAGCCACCATACAGCCAGAGTTTGGATATTATGTTGATATATTAATGAGTCAAAAAATCTGATTTCTTAAATAAAACTAAATACATGATTTATTTATCTTCAATCGTCAAAATAAAAGTCTGTTTATTTATATAGCGCTTTTTTACAATGGTGCATTGTCTCAAAGCAGCTTTACAATAGTATATTATTTAAAAGGCCAGTCCCAAATTAAGCAAGCCTAGGGCAACAGTGGAGAGGAAAAACTCCCTGAATGTAGAAAGAAGAAGGCTTGGAAGGACCAAGTCTCAAAAAGGGGCCCATCCTCCATGGGTGTCCTAGATGTTAACTGAAATCAAAGTCAAATATGTGTAACTGAGCAAGCCTAGGGTAAAAGTGGAAAGGAAAAACTCCCTAAGCGTTATAATTAAGAAACCTTGGGAGGATGAACACTCAAAAAACAAGCGAACTTTCTTCAGCAATCTAGATAATAGATGTATGAAATAAAATAAGGTAAATTAATTAATAAAGTAAGTTTATTAATTAAGTTTATTCATTTTGTACTTAACAAAATCTAAATACAAACAAGAATATAAAAAATAAAAGAGGGCAGCATGATGGGTAGCACTGTTGTCTCACAGCAAGAAGGTCCTGGGTTCTATCCCATGTGGAGTGGCCTTTTTGTGTGGAGTTTACATGTTCTCCTCATGTCCACATGGGTTTTCTCCAGGTTTCTCCTGGTAAATTTTGTCTTTATTAAGATATTTTAAGGTTATATCCCAGAGTGGAATATTGGGGCATTCAAAATATTTAATCAATAGTGTATTTTCCAGTCTACCTAATTACCCAATTTTGTGTTGCCTGGCTCTTATAATTGCTTCAGTTCATTGCTGCTTCCAGGTGGAGAACAACAGCTTTAAATCTAATGCCGGATATGCTGGATTTCAAATCACTATTATAATCCATCTTTCTAACTGTTTATTCTTTCTATATTAAGCTCCTACACTGGGAGCACTTCCAGTTAGCCATTACACACACACACACACGCACACACGCACACACGCACACACGCACACACTCACACACTCACACACTCACACACTCACACACTCACACACTCACACACTCACACACTCACACATTGTGTGTAACCACAGGCATAATTCACTCATGCTGTGGATCTGTTCTCAGTTTTCAGCATTCAGACTTTGAATAGTCATCCTCAGGAAACAGCTACACTAAGCAGGTTTAAGAAACCCAACATGGTTCAGTCCAAGATCAAATCTGCTAAAGCTAAATCTGAAAAGTGAATCTAAACAGAGCATACACATGCATAATGCTAAGAAAGAATAAAACTGCCTGTCAGTCCGTTTTGCATAGACTTTAAACTTTAAAATCATAAGTCCCAATCATAACCAACACTGCATGACTTCTGTCAAAAGTCAACAAGCTATGGTTGGACAACCTTTTGTACAAGAAGATGAAACATTCTACATGTAAAGAATAGACCCTTAAGTAGGGCTGGCTCAATACCATTTTTTATGCCCGATACCGATATTGATACTGCAAACTTGAATATCTGGCGATACCGATATCAGACCGATATGCTGCTACCATCTTTTGAAATACTGGCATTGCATATGCTGCACTCGGCTCTTTTACTTTTAGCATGCTTGAGCTTCAAATAACTCCACACAGCTGACATGGTGACCACGTTGCTACCTAACACTTTTAACTCGAGTTCCAGATATTGCTCATGTGCCACATCTCTGTTTACGACGTGTCGTCCAAATTGTAGTAAAGCAGAAACGTGATAGGAAAGATATCAGCTTAAACGTTTTTTTTCCCTTCCGATCTATGAACCATTGATTTTGCCACATAATCGGTCCGATACCGATACAGAATATCGGATCGCTATAGCCCTACCCTTAAGCTTTGTACCCAACAATAAAAACAGCTAAAGACACTTTAACAAACCTATTTTGATCAAAATCAAAATGATCAAAATCAAAAATGATTACTATTCCAGCCTTTATGCTTTATGTGATCCTAAAGAGATGGACAGCATCAGCAACCATACCCCTAAAATTAATCATATTAATTATAACACAATATGAAAACATTTATTACATCACAGTACTAGATGTTACAGTAATCCTCATCTTTGTGTCTTTTATAAAACTTACATGAAAACAAAAATAAGTGTGAACTGTAAATCTTTCTGCCTTTCAAGAGTGTGGTTCTTGATTGATCAACAGGTGTTGCAAGGGGTTGCTCATACTAGTTTTCTGTCATTCAGATGTCAAAGTAATACATGACAGATTCTATTTTCTTTTATAATTCTTTAGTTCTTGAACATTAAAGTAATCCGATGTTGATCAGATATTCAGATATCAGACATTAAGCAGGCATACCTGTATATCAGCAGTAATTTTACGATGAAATAAGTACAACAATGCACTTTTTTGGCAAGTTTATTGGTTGTTTTTCTTCCACTTAAAGAAATATTAAGAAATGACATTCAAAAACAGAATGAGGTATGTTCCGAATTTTTCCTTGACATTATAATTCTTAAGGCAAAACAAACAAAAATCAAACAGCCTTAACTAAAGATTTAAATACATCCACAAGAACACCAGGTTCTATTGACCCCATCATAAAAATGGCACTTTAATAAAAGGTATTGTAGAAACTTTACCAAAGTAAGGAACATTTAAAATGACTGAGAAGGTATGCTGGGAAGAAAACCTTTCTACATTCAATATGAAACTGCCTTGTGATTTTTAAGAACTCTGCGCACATATGCATGGTTATAATCAGGAAGTGGAATTCACTTGGGTTAAACCATCACAGTTGACCATTAGGTTGGCTCATGGGTAAACAGAAGCTGATTTGTTACGAGAAAGTGATGAGGTGGCTGATTAAGAAGCACAAGAAGTGGCACTAGGTAGGATCAGAGTTCATGTACCAGTGCTCAAAAGCTCTCACTGTTTGGCCCTTGAGCAAGACCCTTAACCCTCAGTGCTTGCGTTGTACATTGTAAGCATTACAATGGTAAGGACCTTTTTTAAAAAAAACTGTCTTATGTTGGTCAGGGTTGTCATGTCTCCAAAGCCTTTCCCCAATATTAAAAGGGTGCATGGCCTGAACGTAGGGATACCAGCCAACACGGTGCTGAATTAGGGTTGGTATTGCTGCTCTGGGCCTCATCTCACTCAGAAACAAGCCCATGCCGCCCATGCTCCAACCTGATCAGAAGGGACCATTTGGCCTTGACCCTGTTTTATCATGGTTCAGTGCTAACATGTTGAACCACTGTGCCACCTGGGCACCTGGTAAAACATTCATTCTCTCAAACAGGATGGTACATTTCAGTGTGAAGACTCCAAATACATCAAACCCTAAAAAGAACAAAGAATAGCAGCCAGCACCAGTTTTCAGCGTTAAACGATTCTTTAAGGCCTCAGAGATTACCAATCTTAAGTCCAAAGCCTTAAGTCCAGAGACTAAACAGTTACCTTGAACTTCTTGAACCGGCAACACTCAGCAGAGCTCAAACTTGGCCAGCAGACTGAGGTGGTCAGATGGAAATACTTGGTTTGGAAGCCCATTCAGAGACCAAAGGTCAGCTTCAGAGAGCAAAGACAGACGTCCAAGCAACTGCAGACCATTCTTCCTGTCTGTAGCTATATAGACACAATAGCAAAGTACGTTACTACAACTTAAACAACACCTTTACCCTTTGAACAGAAATATGTTGTTCATTGCTCCACTGGGATTTATTTGAAATAAGGTAGTTTAGACAAAATAGCTTAGCTTTTATGGTGGAATTATTATCATACATTATGTACCTTAACTCATTAACTGCCACATTTTTTTCTGAACATTTTTTACTTTATTTCTGTCTGCCTACATCCAAATGGGGATCATGGTTTTTAATGGGTTAAATGATATGGCACTGTAATAAAAGCAATAGCTTCCAAAGGAACCACTGAATTAGAGGTCAGCCTTTACAATGATGCAAATAAATTGTCATTTTAAGGACCTCCTACTGAAACTCATTTTAAAGTTCTCATGTTTTAAACGTCTCCTGTTTACTCGACTGTCAAGCTGGTACAGAATGGTTGCGGTATTTACTACTGAAAATTTAATTTCTACAGATTTAGACTAATATTTGGAAATATCTCAGCTTTGTAATACGGCTTAAAACAGTGAACAAAGGTAGTTTTCGTCTTGTGGTCCTGAAGTCTGTTTAGATGAAAAAGCACTCATAGTAGCAAAAATTTCCGACAATGTTACTTTTGGATTCAATTGTCTCTCCGAATTTCTTTACAGGGTGAGAGAAAAAATAGTGACTTGTTAAGTACTATAGCAACCAAGTAAAGCTGTGCGCTATATTTATTTTTTTTTAATTATACTACACTTCAAAAATAATGAAATTTTTTGATTATTATTTATATTTTTTTATATTTTTTTGTGAGCAGTGTACAGCAGATTTTCAGCTCAGGAAGAAAAAAACACCTTTAAAATGGATTGCAAACTAAACGCCGCTTCTGTAGATGTAAGACGACTCAGACCTTACACTGTAGCTTGTATTTCAGTCATTTCTATATTTTTCATGATGTATTAGATATATATCGAAAAATTGTAATATAATCATTTTGTTCTCCATGTATCGTGATGTGTATTGTATAAAAAATATTGTAGATACACTGCTCACAAAAATAGGGAATATCTCATTTTGAAATATTCCCTATATTTTGTGAGCAGTACACACACATGCACACAAATTCACTCCAGTCAATGGCAATTTAGTGTAATCAATTATCCTAACATGCATGTATTTGGACTGTAGGAGAGAACCCTAACCCTAACCCTCCCCCATGAAGATCAACTACTTATAAAAGTTTTAAATACTTGTTTGATCGCTGTGCTGAATATCAAATCCTTAACCAGGTTAAATGGCACTGCCCATCATTTCATAGCACTCGCTATTGTTGTTATAATTCAGAGCCATTTCTGGCTGTTGCACCCACGTGATCCCCATGGTATTTGCCTTTTGTATGCATTTTCTGTGCAACACTGTTTGTAGGGCTTTGAAAACTTTTATTGTCTTTGTATAGATTACAATCAACTGTTGTTTGCATTGTGTTGTGTAAAATCCAAACCAGTTCCATATCGTTTATTAATTTTTCCGTGCTCCAGTTACTACGAAATCACTGCATTGCCATAATTTAAGTGAACAACACGACTAGTAAACGGAGTCGCCCCTGGTTGTTAAGACGCCTTGTGATAGCATGCTGTTGCAGTGGTTTTATTAGGTGCGGTGATTTACCTTCACCATCGCTTCCTGGAGAATAGAAGATGTAGTCGACCATGGCTCCTCCGCCTGAGTGCAGTGTGCTGACTGCACTGCCTCCAGTGTGTGCTATGTTCTGGCTGTATGCTGACTTTAAGTTTAAGCTGTGATATATTGAGTTTCTAAAATTTCTGTCAATACAAAACAAAGAATTGAATTAGGCTTATTCAGGCTTTACCCACTATTAACAACAAATGAATCGTAAAAATTGTAAAGGATGTTCACCTAGGTGTAAAGGTCTGTGTTTCATCAGGATCTGAAAGGGAAAGAACAAAGTTTTTTTTTGTAAATAAAGAAGATATAATTTAATTAAATATAGAGGATTGGACACAATTTATTACAACCAAAAGTGGAAACACACACACACACACACACACACACACACACACACACATACACACATACACACATACACACATACACACATAACCTTTGAGATCAATTTTCTCCAAAAACATTTTTTTTAAAAATATATTTTGATGATTGTGATACATTCCTAATATAGTCAACTGCATTTGCTATTTTGACTTACATTTTACACTTCATACAGATATTTGCAATAGCGAGCAGTTGAACAAGTGTACCTAATAAAGTGGCCAGACAGTGTACATAGTCGACTTGTATGACTACATAATGTTTTTGAAAAAAACACGATTTCTGTAGTATCAAATATGAGCTGGTCAAAATGTGATGCGTTGGAATTAACATGATGAGAATTTGTGTGATTATCTTCCTCATTAGACACCACAAGTAAAAGCCTTATTTCTGATACTGTATAATGAAACGTAGGACCCTGTTGTCCATAGTAACTACCCATCATCCACTGAAAATGAGTTTTCACCTGTAGATCAAATGGTAACCACTAGAGGCGCTAAAAAAACATCATATACATCTGCAAACAGAACAGCATCGCTTGACAGGGCACACAGTCCTGAAGTAAGCCAGATAAAAACATTTACAGTAATGTAAGGCTGGCATATGCTGAATCATGATAATCATGACCATAATTCCAGGAACTGTTTTATTTTCCAAGAAGCAGCATCAGCTGCACTGGAACATTGTGGTGAAAAGGCAGCATGACTCGGAAGGTGTGCAGAAACACTCAGGTTCACAGCACTCGTTTTTTACATTTGGCATTTGGAGTCTGAAACTCACTTGGGGTGTTGTCTGTGACACCTGGTATGAGCTGTAGGCCAGGAGGCCGCACACAGGCTGCAGGGCAGAAACGCAGCTGCCACAGGAAATCATGACTGTACTGGAGTTTCCCTGCAGGAAGAGTAAATATAGCTCTGCTTACAGATACTACATTACTTGTGAATTTACATGGAGCCCCACATAGACCACGAGAAACACACATCAACACTTAAGCACACTTCCTGCTTCTGCATGTTTGAATCACATTTAGCGCAACTGAAAAATCTGCAGGAATTACATGACCATATAAAGTAAAATCTAAAAGGCATGTTCAAACACCTTAAGAAAAACTCATCTTTCAAAGCTGTATTATTACTAGACTTTCTCATAAAGTGGCTGATTTATACAAAATTTGCCTAACTGGTCAAATCACAAAAACACAAAACTTCTTCTGTCTTCTGCAAATAAAGCATAATCGAGTCAATTAATCTGCGATGTTTTGCTTTATTTCTAATAATATTTGAGAATGTATTCCACCTTCCAGCAGAGTTTAATGTTTTGTTTGTTTTATCCTCATTTCACCAGTGGGGCACAAACTTTTGCATAAGCTTTTTATAGACACGCCCATATTAACTCATTAACACTCAGCTTCACGTGGATATGCTGAAACAGACTAACCTATTTCACTGGCATGTGGTCTGGAAAAACGGGAGTACTGACAGTTATCGTTAATGCCCAGGTTACTTGGCCACAAGGGGGCGTAAAGTCGTCTGTGATACAGCTTGTGAGAGAGGTCCTCCTGCCCAGAAACCTACAGTGAAACAAGCAAACAAGTCTTTACCATTTAGTTATCACTTAATTATGTAAAACATTCAGTAAATGTAATGTGCTACAAAAACAAAAAAATATATTAAAGAACAGTGCTGTCAAATTATTTAGATATAGAATAGCTATAATTTAAACAATTTGATTACACATTTTTCAATTGTAATTTTACGTTTGCATATACACTAATAAAATGGTTTTTTTGTTTGTTTATAATGGAGTGGACTATTTAAGCTATAACGAAAGCATTTATTGGGTGAATGCAAAAACCTAGTATTCTGGATTACCAAACAATTCAAGCAACCCCCAGGTTGCCAGATCAGCGCATTTGTAAAGACTTGGCCTTATTTGGCCAATTTTTCCATTGGCCGCAGCGTTTATTTTCCTCTCCCGATCTGGCAACTGGTTTTAAGGCAATCAAACATTTTGCAGAGTATCTGATTTATTGTGAATCAATTATTTATTAAACATTTCGAACAAAATTTGAAGTCTATGTCAAAACTTTGAGATTATTGGCAGTTTGCAAAGTAGGAATATGATTACTGTCAGAGTCATATAAACCCAGAGCTTGTTTATTATCTCATTACTCAACTGAATGTTTAATCATTAATCAAAATCTGATTTTCTTCAGTTATCGGATTAATAAATACATGTAAACACAGTCATTGAATCGTCCTGGTGTGACACCTGACCCACCAGGAGATAAACCTAGATAACAACGGTAGTGCAGTAGGGACTGCAGTAGCCTAGCGGTTAACGTACAGGACTCTGGACCTGATGGTCCTGGGTTCAAATCCCACCTCTGGCAAGCTGCCACAGTTGGGTCCTTGAGCAAGGCCCTTAACCCACCATTGCTTGAATTGTATAACTGTATGAATTGTAAGTCACTCTGAATAAGGGCGTCTGCTAAATGGCATAAATGTAAATGTAGTAAACTAGTGAATTGTTCTAGTAAATAATAAATTATACTTGTACTTGCAGCTATTTGTAGGCATGTGTATTAATATCAGGGTTGATAAATTATACATCTTGAAAATGCTCTGAAATGCCAATATTGAGCCAGGGCTTATTGTCTAACATCAGAAGAATGTTCCAAAATAAAGTGAAAACTACTGTTAGAAGAACAATGACTGTTCTAACAGCAAGTGAAGGGGGACAAATTTCAAACTAAAACCCATGTTGTGGGATGTTATATTTTGGGTGTCCACAAAATTTTGGTCTCTACAGCGTGTATACTGGGGAAGTTGGTGAACTGAAACATACCATCCAAGATGGCAGTCCGTGATAGTACAGCTGGCCAGTGGTGATCAGTTGGTAAAGGGGCATGTTGGGCACAGAGTTTAAATCTCCACACAGAATGATCTCACAGCCGTGCCCATTGACCTTACATTTCTCGACCACGCTATGAATTTCTGCAAGCACTATGGCCAGCTGGGCCAGTTTCACCTCGCCTCTTCTGGGGTTAAACAGCAGGTGTGTGTTGGCCACACAGATGGGTCTAAAAGTCAGATTTTGACAGGGAGCAGCGATGGGCTGGAGGAGAAGCACAATGCCCACATTGTCCCGGTCGAGCAGTTTAATGCCCTCGCGCCGGAACTCGAGCAGACTGGCAGAAAGCTGTGTGAAGCGCTTGGCATGGTAACACACTGCGCAGCCGTCCGTCTTATTACCCGTGCGCTGCTTGTAAACGCAGTTATAACCTGAAGAGAAAGAGAGGAAGAGTGCAAAACAAATCGAAATGTTATGTACTTGCAACAGAGCACTTTTTAGCACTGCAAATAATAAATGCATTTTTCTAATAATGATATGGGGCAGCACGGTGGCTCGGTGGGTAGCACCGCTGCTTCACAATAAGAAGGTCCTGGGTTCAGTCCCAGGGTGGAGAGACCTGGTTCCTTTCTATGTGGAGTCTGCATGTCCTCCCCGTGTCTGCGTGGGTTTACTCCTGGTACACCGGTTTCCTCCCACAGTCCAAAGACATGTGTATAAGGTTGATTACTCTAAATTGGCACAGACTTTTGTGTATATAATTAGTTCTGATATAACCTTGTGCGTATCTTTGAAATGGTCACTTATCAAGCAAATAAAACAAAAACTAATTGTCAGTCGTGTGCAAAAATGACTAGCACCTGCAGGGATCAAACTCACCATTCCTACTTAATTAAACAAACGGTCAACAAGTTCAACTGTGAGACCTTAGAAAATATTTAATGGATTCATGTGTTCATTGATAAAAAAAAATGTATAAATCGATTTTATTTGATTGATTAATAAAAACTTACATCGGGTTGCCAGGTCCGCAGCTCTCTGATGATGCCCTTAAAGCGGTTTTCCCATATATTATACACTGAAGGAATTTTGGAGTCACAGTAAAAATGACATGTAATCGCACGATTGCGCCCTCTAGAGTTCTGGTTTATTAAGAAGTGATAAACAAGAAGGCATAGTCCAACTCAACAGTGACAATCACTCCATAACGTGTCGGACAGGTACCCACTAAAAATCAGTTAAACCAACAGCTAATACCATTTTCTCATCCAGTTGCAGACTGAAGTTACCGTGTGCTCGTAGTAAGATGTGGAATGGAATACAGATCGATCCAGAAGCGGATCAGCCTCGTCCTAATTTTTTTTTTATATTATCTCGCAACTGTATTAATTCTAATGGCATTTACACTTACAACAAATTGATTTCACATCATTACAGTACTAATTGTGATCACTAGGATAAACACTAATTTAACTGAACGTTCAAAAAGTCACAGAGTTTTTACACTGATTTTGAACAAAAGAGTTATAAATCAATGGCAGATTTCTACATTCAAATGTTAAGGGGGAAAAAATGCTTACCAAGATCAGTCAGGATTGGCTGCATCTGAATTCGGAAGTGATTCTCCTGAACCTCTTGAAGACAAATGATCTGGACAAGAGAAAAATGAGACAATATGGAAAAGTATATATTTAAAAAAAAAAAAAAAAAAAATTGTCCTCTTGTACTGTCTTGGTGATACTGAGCTCACAAAGTGGGAGCCACCCCATAACGAGGTGCCAGTACACTGCAGAAAGCGCACACACACACAGTGGATCAAATAAAATCTGCCAAATGACCTAACATGTTTCAAATGCAGAAAGCCAACACAGACGCCATTAAGTACATGTCAACTTCACTCAGGCAGTGGCATGGCTGGGACTCTGAATGAGGATGAAAGGTAATTTCTGTGACTTTGAACATGGCATGTTTGTCGGTGCTAGATGGTTTGGTCTGAGTACAGTCGATTCATTATACAAACGGTCAACAAGTTCAACTGTGATATAAATATATGAAAATATTTCATGGATTCATGTGTTCATTGATAAAAAATGTATAAATCTATTTTATTTGATTGATTGATTGATAAAAACTTACATCGGGTTGCCAGGTCCGCAGCTCTCTGATGATGCCATTAAAGCGGTTTTCCCAAATCAGCACTTCTTCTGAGCAGTGTGTGTACAAACTGGAGTTCCCCTCCAGAAGATCCTGAGCCAGGATGTTGTAGGACAATATGGTGAATTCAAATTTAGGGTCAGATTTAGGGTCTGTACAAGCTTCAGAGGGTGACAGGGACTCATCCACGGTTTCACTAAGGTCCTCCCAAACCCTCCATGTCACTAGGAAATAAAAACCAAACACTACTTATCTGGTATCTGGTCAAATTGTGAAATAAACAGCTGACAAACAAGCATGTTGGCAAACCAGTACATAATACACTACAGTATACAAAAATATTACGTGAAATTTTAGACCAGCTTATTCTCCTTAATTTGCTTTGAAACTGCTCATCTACACTGCTCACAAATATTAGGGGACATCTCAAAATTAAATGTCCCATAATTAAATATCCGCTCATTTTTGTGAGCAGTGTACTGTAGTGAATTGTCATCAGGAAAATAACACACTTCACATAAAAGATGAGGTGATGGTTACCTATTTTGTACTGTGGAGTTAAGCACAACAAGAAAAAAAAAACATTGAACAAGACCCTTATTATTAAAGAGGTAAAGCTAATAAAAGGCAGGCAGGATGGCCAATCAGAAATGGGGACCAATCATAGTGGCACACACTCACACACAACTGTCTCACTATCCTTGTGGGGACTTTCCACTGACATAATGATTACTGTACACACCCAAACTCAGCAGCCTAATGGAGGTCTTTTGATTCTTGGTTTTTCGAAAGAAACCTGCAGTTCTTAAGAAAAAAAGAAAGAAAAAAAAAGTTCCCCCAACATTGCCACAAAATGCCTGATGATTCCATACTTGTTCCTTCATAGTTTTTATGTTTTCAAAATTAATCTGCATTGTAAAAAATTAATAAATAAAAACTTCATATTTGAAAATATACTTCCTATTGTATTTACAACGCTGGCAGATATTCTGTTTCTCTGCTTGTTTCTATGCTGTACTTTATATCAAAGACAATGTCATTTTTGCTCTCAGTGTTTCTCCACCTGGTAGTTTAGGCTACTGCCCCAAAAAGAAAGTAAACCTCAACCAGAGGCTAATCCACAACTGTTCTACGTTGTATAGCCCAGATCTAGAACATGTGATTCATCTAAGTGGTAAAACCTGCTCATCAAAATCTCTCTGCATAGAAATTACACAGCCTGTCAAACGCTGCATGTGTTCAATAAAACTCACTGCACCAAAGGCTGCAATGTTTGTTTGTTATTTACTTAATAACCTTATTAGTATTATATACAAGGACAAATTAGGCCAGACTTTTTCTATTGCTTGTTTCTCGGATGTCCCTACTTAAGAATTTACTGAGGAGGGAAGAAAAAAAATGTAAATAAATCTTTATTTTTCAGAAATTTTCAATGTGGAATCAATATTAAGAAGGAGGAAGAAACAAAAATACATTTTTATTTTAAAATAAAATGTATTTAACCTACAATTAAATTAAAGTGAATCTGGAAAAAAATAAAATTAACTGAAGAAAACGGTTGGCTTCACCAGAGGGCAGAAAGAAATTTAAAAAAAATAAATAAAAAAATAATAATAATTCATATATATATATATATATATATATATATATTTTTTTTTTTTTTTTTTTTTTTTATCTCTTTTATTTCAACCATTGATGCTGCGGCAGATCCGAGAAATACCCCAAAAATCGTTTACATTTTTTGTATTCTTCAAATGTGATCCTCGGTGGATCCGCAAAACAAGCAATCAAAAAGGCATGGCCATATTTAACAAAAAAAAAACTGTACATTGTGCAGAATTGTACAGGTATGTATAAATGCAACACAAATTTACCATCAATATTGCTGGATTCTTGAAAAGCAGGGTAGTAGCTTATACCAGGAAAATGACGGTGTGCCGCCTCTGACTGTTCAATTCCAACTGGAAAATGCCAACCTGTGGGTGGAGACTGTAATGATGTCTGATTTTTTAATACCCCTGTACGACTGTAAGCATGCAGAGCACTGAGGTTATACACAGGGCTGCCTGCACTGACAAGGCCTTCAGTTTCTCCAGCCTCCATAGGCATGCTCTGACTGATAAACGTTTCAACATGAGACTGGGTTGCTGGTGTGCGATCAGTATGTACTTTAGCCACACTTGCTCTTGCATGTGATGTGTTAGCATTATGGTATGCTTGAGAATCTTCCGTTTTCTCAACTGCTAGATAAGAGCTGATGTAATCTGTAAATCCTTCTTCAGCTGCTGAAAGGGACACCGCTGGCTGGTTATCTGCTGCCCCTGCCACAATCCCAGGATTGGTCTTACTTTTATCCCGTTTATCCTGAAGCTTCTGTTTCTTCATCCTTGGACTTTCTAACATATCAAAAGCCTCATTTTGTCTTGCTGGGGCTAGTTGATCCTTTTGCTGAGGTAAATCTTCCATTGTTTCACAAGGTCCAGCGCTGTGCCACGTATCCAACCAAGTACTCTGCCGCTCATTAGGCTTTCTGGAAGGACTTTTACCAATGCTGCCACTCCACACTGCTTTTCCATTAATGTACACAGGATGACTGTTCCACCAAACCTCTAAAAAAACAGGTAATAAAATGGTTATATAAGATAACTGGGCTACATGTTGAGGTCAAGTGTATATCCAATAAAGATGCAAATCGACAACATTAATGATCCCCACAACCACATGCCTCCTTCAAAAGGTTCAGTGCCAATAAGTATGAGTACTTGTACTTATACGGGAATCCAAAGCATACCTTCAAACTCTGACACAACTGACAGCTATAAGTAAGCTAATATGTAATAAATATAAAAACAAATATTAAAGCTGATCTATGTGTTTTCAGACAATGTCAATAGTCATTAAAGGAATAGAAATATGGCTCCAGATTGTGGGGTTGTTCTGGTACTTATTACGATAATATAAAGATTGAAGTGAAACATGGTTGGAATTCAATATACAATTTCAAAACTAAATTTCCCCCAATTTCTGTGGGCAGTGTATATTGTCAAATAACTGGATAACAGGTAGTAGTAAGTAATATGTTTGTGTGTGTCTCTCTCTCACACACACACACATATATATAGAAACACACACACACACACACACACACACACACACATATATAAATAAATACACACATATATATATATATATATATATATATAAATATAAATATATATAAATAAACACACACACACACAAACTAATATATATATATATATATATATATATATATGTGTGTGTGTGTGTGTGAGAGTGTGTATTTCTGTGTGTGTGTGTGTATCTATATGTGTATATATATATATAAACAC
>JAVSBV010127624.1:0-18024 GCA_033117975.1 Parotocinclus spilosoma
GAGTGCCGGCTTGGCCTCGCTAGTCGCCCGGGACGCAGTCGCCCGCGCTTGAGACACAATTTTAACCAGGCGTGACACTTATTATCCAAAACAGTTAATTTCTTTAGCAGCAACAGACAACATCTGGGGTTGGAAATGGTGCCTTTTGCATGCTCTGTTAAGCTGTTTCAGGTTAAAACATAATTTAATGTCTAACCCCAAATTAGAAAATGTTGGGACAAGCATTGTTTATTACATTGACTTTTATTTTATTGCAGACCGTAGGAACCTGATATATTTCATGTTTTGTTAACATACAGTATCTCCCAAAAGTGAGTACATCCCTCATATAAAAAAAAATATATATTATATCTTCTCATGGGATAACACTGAAGATATGACACTTTAATACAATGTGAAAGAGTCAATCTACTGTAGTAGGAACTGTAGTGGCCTAGTGGTTGAGGAACTGGACTCTGGACCAGAAGGTCCTAGGTTCAAATCCCACCTCTGTCAAGCTGCCACAGTTGGGCCCTTGAGCAAGACCCTTAACCTACAATTGCTTAGATTGTAAGACTGTATCATTTGTAAGTCGCTCTGGATACGGGCGTCTGCTAAATACTGTAAATGTTAATGTAAATCTACAGCTTATTTAATAGAGTAACTTTGTCATGCCCTCAATAGAGCCTAATAACACAGCCACTAATGTCTAAACCACTGGCAACAGAAGTATTTACACCCCTAAGTGAAAATGGCCAAATTGAGCCCAAAGTGTCAATATTTTTTGCCTTAACCCTTGGGCAGAGAGTTTACTAGAGATTTGCAGGTCACCACTAAAATCCTCTTTCACTCATTCGTGATGTCATCACGGAGGAGGAGGATGTTAGAGACCTTGCGCTCTCCCATAGATGCTCAATAGGGTTTAGGTCTGGAGACATGCTCGGCTGCTCCAGCACCTTTACGCTAAGTTTCTCAGGTGTGTCTGGGGTTGATAACATGTATCATGAAAACCTTCTTGCGGCCCAATTTCCAAATGGAGGAGATCACGGTCTGCTTCAGTATGTCAAAATACATGTTGACATTCGCGGTTACCTCAAGTTGTAGCTCCGCACAGCCAGTAGTCAGCAGCCCCAAACCATGACTTTCCAACTGTAGGCAAGACACACTTGTCTTTGTACTCCTCACCTGGTTAGAAACAAATAGGTTTATATTGGACTCATCAGACCACAGGGCTTGATTCCAGTTATCCATGTCCTTAATCTGCTTGTCTTCAGCCAACTGTTTGTGATCTTTCTTGTGCATAATCTTTAGAAGATACTTTCTTCTTGGACAACAGCCATGTAGACCAATTTGATACAGTGTGTGTAGTATGGTCTAAGGGGGACAGGCTGACCCTCCACCCCTTTAGCCTTTGCTGGCTGGTCACTATTTACAAAAGCCAACCTTCTTTGGTCGACCATGACATGGCCTGGTATATGGCCTTGGCTACTATGCTACAGCGCACTTTCAGGGCTTGGTTTCTTATCAAGGGTTGTATCCTAAAAGCCTAGGCCATCTTTATGCTGAGCAACAACTATTTTTTTTCAGAGAGCTCTTTGCCAAAAGGTGCCATGTTGAATATCCAGTGATCAGTATTAGAGAGTGTAAGATTGATAAAAACAAATGAGACCTTGTTAAAATACAAGTAACATGGTATCTGGCAGAAAAAAAAATGGCTAATTGAGCACAATTTGGCCATTTTTCTTAGGGATATTCACTTTTGTTGCTAGTGCTTTAAACATTAATGGGTGTTTTTTTTTTTATTTTGAGGGCACAGCAAATTTAAACTGTTATACAAGCTGTAGACTGACTAATTTACATTGTATCAAAGTGTCATATATTCATTGTTGTCTCATGAGAAGATATAATAAAATAGTTATAAAAATGTGAAGGGTATACTTTTTTGGGAGATACTGTACATCCATTTCTGCATTTCAGGCCTGCAACACATTCCAAAAAAGTTGGGATGATAAAGCATTTACCACTTTCTACTGTTGCCATTCCTTCTCACAACATTTAAGTGGCATTTGTGAATGTAACTCTGTATTGTAGTGCTTGACAAATGTTTGAAAAAGTAATCCCTTGCTCATGTACTTATATCAGCTATTGATGAATAACATTTCTTGCAGTGCCACCTAAGGAATTAAAGATTATGGTTCTGTAATTGCTTGTGCCCTTGCCTTTAATGCTCTGAAATTTCTCTACATGCCTAGCATCGTTTAATTATATTATGCACTGTAGAGGGAGAAATATGCAGATCCCTTTCAATCTTTCTTTGAAGATTATCTTTTGTAAACATTTCAATACATTCCTCATGAAGTTGTTGACAAACTGCAGGTCTTCTGTCCATCTTTCTCCTCAATTACTCAATGGATGCTGATTTTGTACCAAATCATGATTATAGTCTCCTGTTTGAAATCACATAAATATTTAGTACTAACCTCATCACCTGCAATTAACTGCCCCCGTACAAACTTTTTTGGAATGTTTGGACGACAAAACATGAAAAACCTTGGTTTTATACTGCCTGTCTACTATATATAATATACTGTCAAATAAAGATCACAGTAACTGTAAGTCACATTTTTTAAATTGCATTTTTAATACTGCTCCAACATTTTCTGATTTGGGCTTGTAAGTTACTCTCATCTTTAAAAGTAATATAAATGTGGATTTGTAGACATGCAGTATTGGGACACATTTTTTTATATGGAAGCTCACTCTTTAACAAAAGCTTCAGGTTTCCATAGTAGCTGTGCTTTAGTGGTAGGAGCTCTAAACATACTGTCAGTAGACTCAGGTTTCTGGCTCACACCTAATTTGTCTTCTGTGCTCTGAGAAAAAAAAAAATCACCTCAGTGGCAGTGTCCAGGACCTGTAATCCTCATGAGTTTGAATGCGCTATGCTTTGTATTCCACTAAATCTTTGTTTTAAAGGCTTTGTTTTAAAGGCTGATTTGTTGTAAAGGCTCTTTTATGGACATTTATTCACAACCCTTTACACTAATGCAGAATGATTTGGCATTCTATGCTCGCCATGTTTATAGCTTATGTGTTTTAGCCGCATCATGTAAATGGTGTGCCCATGCTTATATTTGCACTGGGTTCACTGGTATCTGTGTTATCCCTGATGTGTTGAGCACCCCTAATTATTTTTAATGGCATGCAAAGATTGCTCACTAGATTCAATAGATGCTGTCTAGGCTTGAGTGGCTGTAACACGACAACAATTAAATCTAGCCTGCTAGTCATTAGCAGCTGAAAGATGTGCGGTTACGATGCTCTGTGGCTTGTTAGAACCGAATGTACCTTAAAGATCCCTGCATTATTTTACACACTTTTTAGTGACATACATATATTTACATTGTCTCTTATACTTCTGATGTCTTGCTATGTCATTTTGAATGTGTATTGTATGTATTGTAATTACAAACTACAAATTAAAAACCGCATAATATTAAGTGCTGGTCTCAGCTTCAAATGTTGGTTAGGAAATTAAATGAAATAGCTAAATATCCGTAGTATTTTTATCTAACTTGCCGACAGCTTTTACAGAAATAATAGTCAGTGTTGTTTCACTCAATGGTAATGGCTTCAAACAGTTGACAAAAATGTTTACCCATTTAGTTTACTATAGGGTTCAAACCAGAACACTAAATCTACACCTCTCTGGAGTGTCACCACACAACTTAAATCATGATTCATCAGTCCACACAACTTTATTGAACCACTCTGAATCCACCTTTACTTATTCTCCCAGATCGAAACATTTTATAGACACAAAACCTGCATTAGACAATCATCTGTTATTGCTCTTCTCAAAAGGACCTTCTTTTCTGAGGTATTGAATTCTGTTCTTCTGAGGTCTTGACAGTATTTAAAAGCTTTTTATTCTGTATTTGAGACTACATGGCTGACCTTTTATCTTTTCAGAGCAGGCTGAAATACAGCCTGCTGGGCTTTCCCTATATAATCCCTTCTTCCTGGTCACTTCCTGGCCGGATCTCATCTTCTCTTTTTCTCCCACTGCACCTTTCACTCTTTGTGCTCTTTTGGTTTCACTGCTCCTGTACTCGTTTTGTTGTACTTTTGTTACTCTTTTCACTCTTGTTATGGTTTGTCTGTTTTCATTTTATATACTATTTCCCGCCTTGTGTGTTCCTTGCTAATTGTTATCAGTATCTCATTGTTTATCTGCTATAGGGTATCTTCCTTACTGCATATCGCTAATAAAAAATATCCCGTCCATCGCACTAATATGTATCACTTTCCTTTGCTTTGCATGTGGTTATACTAATCCACTGTCTATGGTCCAGTGATTGTGGCATTGTATTGTCATGTATATGTTGTGTTGCATTTATGCTGCAATCACGCAACAATCACAAATATCTTTCAGGAGATTTTCTTATATGCTTATTTCTATGTCAGGGTTGAGGGAACCACTGCCTAACTGGTATCACCGGATGCAAGGCAGGAACAACTCTAGACAAGGAGGCAATACATCATAGGGCTCATACAGTCACACACTAAGGGCTCTTCAGAGACTAAACGTAACACACAGCTTTGGACTGTTGGTGGAACCTAGAGTATCTGGAGTAAACGCATACAGACAAAGTGATGCTGTGTAACGTTCCCTTTAGATTTCTGACTAATTCATAATACAACGTAGGAGCTGATCCAATTAATTTATGTTTGTAATTAGAACCAAAATCACTTTAAAGTTGCTGCTCTTCTGCAAACTGAATACATTAAGATTTGTTTATCTGAATTCTACAAACCTCATCCTGGTTTATAACATTGGGGTGTTAGTTCCCCTATAAGTATGAGAATGGTCATTTAGCTTCAGCTTCCAAATTTAATTTGAGGCAAATGCTTTAATAGATTGTATAAACACGTTAGTTAATTTCAGCAATCCTTTAGGCTACTTGTATAATTATAACATTCCTGCTTGTTATAGCTGGTTACATGTGTATGTGTTGAAGTAATAATTGAAGTGCTTTGGTCTGAGTGTCATTAATGTGTAATACTAGCACTCATAGAACATCTCTTAGCCAATAAAACTGCAGGGTTGGAACTAACTGTGGTTCCCCTTTTCTGTACATTCGGCTAATTTTGGAAATAAGTGTGCCGTTAATGTAAGCATGTGAGACTCAATATGTTAGCAATCACCTTTATTTAATTGTATTTCAAAAAATTCTGATCTAAAAAGCCAAATTTACAATTACATATCCAACATGAGACCAGGCATTGACATGCACCAGGAGGAACCCACTGCACCAGCTTAGTGTCTAACAATTTGTCCAAGAATTTCCTCCCTGTGTATTGTAATTACAATCTTCAAATTAAAAACTGCATTATATTAATTGCTGGTCTTAGCTTCAAATATTGGTTAGGAAATTAGATAAAATAGCTAAATTTCCTTAATTGTTGTTTCCTTAACAGAAATATTTGTCTGTGTTGTTTCACTTAATGGTAATGGCTTCAAACAGGGTTCAAACCAGAACACTAAATCAGCCTCTCTGAAGGGTCACCACACAACTTGCATGATTCATCAGTCCACACAACTTTATTGAACCACTCTGAATTGAACTTTCCTTATTCTCCCAGATTGATTTTATTTAATTGTATTACAAAAAATTCTGACCTGAAAAGTCAAATTTACAATTACATATCCAACATGAGACCAGGCATTGGCATGCACCATGAGGAACCCAGGACCCACTGCACCAGCTTAGTGTCTGACAATTTGTCCAAGGATTTCATCCCTATACCTAATAGCACTCAGGATACCGTTGTCCAGCCTGTAGAGGTCTGTGCATTCTTCTAGATCTCCCCAGACCATCACTGACCCAACACCAAACCGATGATTCAAAAAGACGCTGCAGAATATCCTCCACGGAATCTCATGTTTGTCACATGTGCTCAGATAAAACCTGCTCTTATCTGTAAAATGCACAGGGTGCCAGTGGCGAATCTGTCAATTATGATGCAACTCTGTTAACACCAAAGCAAATGTAACTGGTTAACGACCACCCCTGCTACTTAACTGACCAGTCAATATCCCAGAAGTGCTACTCTGATTTACAAAAACGTGAATTATTATAGTTGATTTTTATTTATTTAATTATTTATTTTATGCGAAGTTTAGTTTAGCTATAGAGAGTGAAAGGCTTGCTGGAAGACCAAATAATGTCTTGTTATGCAGTACCTGCATTACTATTTGATAGTTTTCACTTCAGAACATTCAGCCAGCCCTTTGGATCATTTCATCTATTATAATAATAAATAATCATAATAAACTAAGAGTCAAACAGGCAAATGTTTGCAATATGCCCTTAACATTGCAAAATGAAGTGGAGAATACAGTAGTCTACGGCAGTAAAACACGGCTCTGACAAAATATAGATATCCTATTAGTAGGTCATAAAAATCAAATACAGAGGTGCTCAGAGCTGGTTTGTTGATATTAATGCTATGCTCACTGAAATTTTAAAAACAATCCATAACCTTGCTGTTATCTTTGAGCCATTGCTTAATTTTCAGGAACTCTTGTCAGGAGGAGCCAAGTAACTTGGTGTTGTGTGTGAGTACCTGGGTTTCCATCTAAATATTCGCAAATGTGCAATGTGGGCAATCGTGAAATTTATGCAAAAAAGGGAATTAATTAATGTTACACTGCAGTTATACAAACAAATATTATATAACCTAGGCTACCATTATTAGGGGTGGCAGCAGAACAAGCAAAAATGGAGGATTTTTAAGAAACTTATTTTTTTGAGTAGAATAATTGCCAGGCAGACAAGCAATGGTCCATCTAATGAGGGCTAAAATGTGTTGTGTGTGAGTAGCTTCACATAGTAGCACGTATAATGCAGCTGCCTTCAACACATTTCACTGCTTCATTCATTCATTATCTTTCTTATCCACTCATTCAAGACCATTGCAATTTTAACAGTTAAGTTAACATTTATTGGGGTCGACTATTAATAATATCTAAATATCTAAAAGTAACAATACCAGTGGCGTGCAGTGAATACAGTTACCTCTTTGGTTTGCATCGCTTAAAGCTTTTTTTTTTCCTTTAACACGGCAAGTCACATCCTTCTGTTTTTTCAGAAGTTTTCCCAATAACAGAATGCTTGTAATACTTGTTTTCTAATGTTGTTTTTAACAAAGGCATAACCCCAAGTATTAATAACTTGTGCCACTGAAAACCTCCCTTACTGTTGTTGTTCATTATTCCTTCTCCTCAGGGCACATTTATAACAAATATAGAGTTGGAATGGTGTAAAAGTCCCATCCATCTTCTCAAACTGAGTTGAATTGCTGTGCTCAACAGAGCCCCAAAGATAACACAACTGTGTCACATATGACAAATATATGTGGATTTGAGCCAGTTTTACCTGGTGTGTGAACATAGACACGTATGTAATGTGTATAGGTATTTTAAATCCTGCCAGTATAATGACTAAGGCTCTGACCAGCCTAAGTCTGACCAGGAGAAGGGAAAATGGCAGCAGTGAGGGAGATTTTAAGTAACAGGATGCAACAGACCTCTGGAGAACAATATTAGAAGGCACATATCACAACCGCTTCATGTTTGAGAATGTGGCAGGATGTGGCAGCAGTACCAAAGTAAAATAAAAGCCTTAAAAGTAAAGATTAAAGAAACCCAGGACACACACTAAAAAAGGTGGAAAAACATGCCTTTAAAAAAAAAATAAAGAATTGCCTGTTACTGTTATGCCTTTTTCTCTGGTTGAACAGGTCATGTTAAGCATTCCTATCAGTTTAGGAGCCTGAACTGCTCAGACAATTGTCAGATATAGGTCACATAAAATACACTGTGTAAAGCCTAAAAATCGCATTTGGTGAGAGAATAGTATTAGGTCAGCTTGTCCTGCTGTGTAGATGTAGCCTAAATGTAAATATTTCACTTTATAGTGTGATTGGATTGACTGTAAAATGAGATGATAGATAACGTTTTCTTTTCAAAGAAAAAAATGTCAGCCTCAACAACAAATAAATAACTAAGAATAATTTAACAGATTGTTTAGTTGCACAGTCATTAAAAATGTTCCATATTGCCTTGCTGGTCTCACCAAATCCTGTGGGAAGTAATTGCTGTACCATGACTTACGGGTGCTAATAAGCATTTTGTCATTTGGTTCTGACAAAAAGACCTCCATTAATTGTTTTCATAGTTTTTTCATGTACCACAGATCAGTGTTTCAGTGTTCTTGAAAATGCTTATCATCTGTGTGTTATCTCTAGGATAAAAATGACCCACCACTACCAGTTTACCAGCATAGAAAATCCCCAAATGATCATTTTAACTTGAAATCTGATGGCTTTTCCTTAAATGACATTATGAATAGTGAAACCTTTGCATATTTACATGAAAGCCGTACACATCAGGATACAAAGACTGTCTTGGGGTCCTATTTAATTAGGCAGTTCTAAAGTCACTGACCAACAACAATGTAGTCAATGGGAGACCAGTATTTTGTTGTTGAAGCCCTCACTGTAGAGTATACAAGAATGTATCAATATTTTGCCAAAATCTTTCCTTTAATATATACTGCTAAAAATACCATTATACAATAATAATAATAATAATAATAATAATAATAATAATAATAATAATAATAATAAAACACTACTATAATAATGAACATAATTATGGCAGATAGGTTGTAAACAGAACCAGTTTTGTTCACTGAATAAATGGAGTCCTAAGTTTTTAAAGAATGACAGGTTGTCTCTACATGCAAACCAAAATTTTGGAGTTCAACTAAAATTCATTTAATCTGTTTTATTTTAGTGAAGGCCGGTCCTTTTTGACCCTTAGGTAAGAAGATGAAGTACTTCAGAAAAAGTGAAATGCCTTTGTTTAAGTTACAACTTGGGTTTAAGCACTTGCTCTTAAATGTCCTTTAATTTTATTCAATGTAGGTTAAATGATTTTGAAGTTACATTTGTTGTTTTTCATTCTTGACATTTATCCACATGAATAATTGTAAAGATTATACTAAGAATTTTTAACATATTGAAATGTGTCTACCACAGATAGACAATGCATGCTTTTGAATATTAGAAAATACTTCTTGTGTTCAACATAAGGATTTCAAGTGAAATGATGGGTGAAATAAGGTCAGCATAAATGCAACCATTCTGTTAACATGTCTTCTGTGTCTGCTGTCGATTGGTGATTGGTGCGTTTAAGTCTGAAAATACAGTATGTGCTATATACACTTTTTTCTCAACTCAAAAATAATAATTAGTCACAGATGTTTCATAAATGTAGTGAAACACAAAGTAATACATTTAATTGGGAGTGTATTGTAGGGGAGAGTAAGTAAAACAGTCACAAATGATAAAAAATTCTCCAGTACAGCGGTAATAAGTTACTTGATTGTTTGTTTGGTTTATTTAACACCATATTTCAGTGTCAATGGCAATTTATGAAAGACACAAGGCTTCATTGGTACACAAGGTTACTTCACAACTAGTCATACGTTCAGATCAGACAAATTTAGCATAATGAATTAATAACTGATTTAAGGCCCTAACCTAAAAAAACCCATATCTGTAGCAGTGTGAGAATCAAGAAACATAATGTACCTGACACCCACTTTGGCTAACCATTTAAATTATAATCATTTTCTGGCGGTTTAAATTGTCATGGTCAAACTTACCCCGCACATAAATTATGCTAGTAATTTGAAAGACAACAAGGGGGTTTAAAAGGTAAGATGGTTTGGCAGAGCTGGTATTAAATTCAGATCTTACCTTTTAGTAAATATGCTTAATGCTGCTTAACGTCCATCCGATCGTTGTCCATTAGCTTAAACATCCAAGATCTTAGAAATTATCATGGGAACTAAAAAAAACTCTTATTTAATTCACACCTGACTGACCAAAACCTAGTACTAGCAAAGACGTGTGAGACCTGCATTCCTTTTTGGTAAAAATTTTATAAAAGTAAGACAGAATATTTTAGAATTACTATATTGCCCATGACTGTAACAAATGTTATTACATTGTATTTTAAAATTATTGTTTCAAATAAAACACTATACGCAAATTAAGCTTGGTAAACTATGGGATGTTGGAAATGTCCAGTCAACGTCAATTTCAGACAACATCTTGTTTAACTACCACAAAATAGTCTCAAACTCAGTTAATAAATGAATGAGAGGTTTTAAATAGTATAACACTATTGGAATGTGATGGCCTAGCGAGTAATGTACTGGACTATAGACCCGAGGGGCCAAGCTGTCACTGTTGGGTCCTTGAGCAAGCCCCATAAGAGCATCTGCTAAAAGAATCAATTTAAATGCTTCATTAGTGTGATGTACTAGTGCATTATTCTATTGTAACATTGTACCTTTATCTGTCACACAGAAACAAAATGCTTGTAATCTCTGTTCTTAGGGTCATGAAGCACTCTGAGATTGAGTTTATGATCCAGAAAGAGTTTGACCAGATACTCCAACAACATGGCATTTCAACTCCTTCCTTGACAACCCAGAGTTCTAGTGGTAATTACAGTGACGATCCAGATGAAGTCATAAGTGCTAATGAGGCACAAAGAAGGGAAATTGAAAAGTTCCTAAAGGATGTCCTCATGAACAAACAAGGCAAGAAAAAGCAAGGTTTCTCAGAGAGTCCTTCACTGGAAGATTTTTTCCCGCTACACTGCAACACCTCACCGTCAACTTCCAAAAAACAACAATTTGCTGACCTGAAAGGTTCAAAACAGAAAAAGAGTGAAATGAGGCCAAAGTGTCAGAGGGCCACGCCTGTTTCTTTTACCAAAACAACAATAATGGAAGAAATTCAAGCAAGCCAGGTTTTCAAAGTCCTTAATGATCTCTGTAGCCAGCTGACAGGTCAGAACCAGGAGGGAAAAATTTACAAAATGTCCATAAAATCATTTCCTGTTTGATGTTGCGCACACACAAATACAAAAAAAGATTTTACTATACATTTTATACTAAATATTATAACACTTTATATACTTTTTTGTACTGTAACTTCTTTATGTTAGCACATATTACAAAATTGCATTTGACTTATATATTTTTACAAATAAGAAAAGAAAAAAAAGAGATCAGGTTAAAGGTGGTGTAAATAGACACTAGAGCTTCCTTCATTTGTAGTTTTTTCCAGTAAACTTTTTTTTTTCACTCTAGTACAATTAATTGCAGTGTAATTGCTTGCAATTTTTACATTTTTACATATAACATGCCACCCAATACTACTTCTGCTAATAATAATAATAATAATAATAATAATAATAATAATAATAATAATAATAATGTTCAAGGAAACATTTAACATACATTCACAAAAAAGATGTGGGTTCAAGGGCTTCAGGGTGAACATACATATGAGGTAGGAATTAAATTTATTTAACCCTGAGAATGGCACAATCTACAAAGCAGAATTATGTAAAGCTCCACACTGGCTGCTTTGCTGTCTATCCATACTAATCTAAATCTAATCTAAGCTAAAGGGCTGCATTTGCATTACACAGCTTTACCATTTTATACTCTCTAACATCACCGCTACATCTAGAACATTCCTGATAATCAGATTTGAAACCTAGTTTAATATACACACACTGGCCACTTTATTAGGTACACCTGTTCAACGGCTTGTGAACACAAATATAACATGACAGAAACCCAATGCGTTTATGTACACATGGTAAAAATGACCGAAATTCAAAAGAAAGAGTTTAAGTGATCTTAAATGTGGCTCTTGGTCTGAGAATTTCAAAACGATTTTCACACAGTAATCTTTAGGGTTAAAAGAGAATTGTCAGAAAAAAAAAAATCCAGTAAGTGGGAGTTCTCTTGGTAAAAATGCTTTGTTGATGACAGAGGTTGTTGTCTTGAATGATTTCCGCTGAGACATTCGTAGAGTAGGGTCAGACTTAGGTGTAAACAAAATGAAAGCACGGATCCATACGACCTTGTATCAGCAATTAATGCTGTTTGGGGTGTTGGGATTTTTTTACGCTCACTTTGAGACCCTTAGTACCATCTGAGCACCATTTAAAATGCCACAGCCTACTTGCATATTGTTTCTGACCATGTCTATCCCATTATGGCCAGTGTACCATCTTATACGCCTAATGTCACAAAGTTCATATAATCTTAAACAGGTTCCTTGGACATGACAATCAGTTCAGATTCAAATGTCCAACACAGACACCGGTTCCCAAGCCAATAGAACGCCTGTGGGTTGTTGTGTAATGGAAGATTCACATCACGTATGGACAGCAGCAGCTACATGATGCAATATGTACCCTAACATCTTAGGAATGTTTCCAGCACCTTGTTATCTCTGCAGTTCTGATGGCCAAAATGTGCCCCAAACCAGTACTATCAAGCTGTATCTAATAAAGTGACCAGTGAGTGTATGATCTCAGTCATAGGCACAAAAACGTTTACCATTCTCAGTAGAATCTGTTGTGTTGTTAAAACAATCACTGTATATAGAGCAGAAGCACTGTTTATATTTTATTGGTTCACATTATCACTCTGCAGAAAGTGTTTGTGTGGAAGGTGCTCTGTCAGCTACCATCTCAGAACAGGAGAGAGTCTCTGTTCCAGCTGTAAGTGTCGCTCATTATTTTTGGTAATGGAAGAGGAAAAACAAACATGAACTTCTTTCCCAAATCAATACAGCAATTTTCCTTTTGGGAATAGGGCCGTTTGTAATGAAATTTGACTCAAAACACAATCAATTTTCAATTAGCATTTTTTTCTCTGGTTTTACTATGTATTTCTACGTCCTAAAACCTCAAGGCTGCATAGAAAGCCCAGTTTATAATAATCACTATTCTTGTCATTTACATTACATTTGGTATTCTGATTTAAATTAATTAGTTTGAAGTCAAGCATTGTAAAGGGTCTGTTCAAGTCAGATTCTGTTTTACAGTGTGCAGAGTAGTGTTTGCCTATGTTAGATGCACAACATGGTTTCACTATTGCAGGTAGGAAAGGATGTAGAGATTTGTTTTCCAGTGCTGTACAAAGAAGTTAGACCAACATAAGATTTGCTTTAAAAATAACCATATAGCCTTAACATGTTGACCCAAAAATTGTAAACTTGCATTTGTTACTTAATAATATTCATCCACTGATTTTCATTCTCATCTTTGCAAGCTTTAGCCTACTGATCTACTGGTCATCATCAAGCAAAATCAATCGCACCATGCCCGGGTCCCACCAGAGTGCAATAACTCCCTCCATCATTTAGTTATTAGGAGACGATGCACCTACAAAAATGTACCTATAAGGACTCATTATCTTAAATTTCTTTCGTTATTTAATTTACACATTATTACTAATTTAAATGTTATAATTAATTTACTTAATTTGTCTATTACTACAACTTAAATTTCAATTAATATCTAGGCCACCCAAGGAGGACAGGTCTCTTTTTGAGTCTTGGTCTCCCAAGGTTTCTTCCTTCTTTATTCATGGATTTGTTTCCTTGCCACTATCACTCTAGGCTTGCTCAATTTGGGACTGGCCATTTACGATAATATAGTATTGTAAAGACAATGCACCATTGTAAAATGTGCTATATAAATAAATTTGACTTTGACTTTGCCTTTATAGGCTGATGCCCTTTTGAAAATTCCTTGGTCTAGCTGCTTCTGACTTCAGAAGGGACAACTTTGGCCTCTGCCATATGCTGCTACTGCTTAAGTGTAAGGGAGATGGCAGTAAATACTTGCCACTATAGCCTTTAGAGAGCAGTTCAGTTTTATTACGCTGCATACAGATTTGCTGTATTACTGCTTGATTTCTAATAAATAGCTTTAAGGTTGGCCTGTGACTTTTGCACAGTACTGCATATGAATCAGTAAGGATGGGGCTAGAGGAATGGTTAGCATTTGCTCATCTCTCCAAGATATTATTCACTCACTCACTCACTCACTCACTCACTCACTCACTTTCACACATACTGTACCTCTTGGAAGGCCTAACAGGTAGCATAGGGCACACGATTGCTACTACATCTGAAGTCTTATGCAAAGTCCAGAGACACACAGGAGAGATGTAAACCGACATAACGAATGTTTCTGTAATGAGGGAGAGAAGCAAAGTACCTGGATGAAACACATGGAGAGATAGGACATGCCTGCTCAGTAGTTAGTACTGAAGCTTATCAGGTCCAGGAACCACAAAGGCAAGAAGGTTCAGTGCTAACTACTGTGCCACAGTGCAGCCCAGATAATGAATGAATTTCAATTTCATGATGAATTTTATCCACATCAGCCAGTGTTTTCATTAAATCATTTATATTCCTCCATCATCCAACTTCTCTACCTTTTCTTTTCAAATGTGGTGTGCAGATGGTGTACATGTACCGCACTGCCTAAATGGTGCCAGCACTGAAAGCATGAGAAAAGCAGCTGGCACTCCTGAAAATGCCAAGAGCGGCTTTTTCCAAGAGCATGCCACAGCGTTGGGGAGGAAGTCTAGAGCCTCAGTCACTCGTAAAGGTGAAATCGTGATCTCTTTCCCCTTCGCCCTCACACCCCTTGTCTGTCTTTGTACTTGTATGGCTTTTTAATATATTTTTTCTCTCTGTTATTGTGTTACTCCTGTTACCAGCTAAGCATGCAGGACACATGGCTAGGGTCCAGGTAGATGCATGCCAGCATGGGACGGCTGAGTTGAAGAAGATCAGCAAGCGTGTCTCACAGAAGCTGACGGTTCCAGAATCTGAGGCTTTGGCTCATGTCACTGGCATACCTGCTTTAACTGGTCCAGGTTCCTGTCCAATCTTGTGGCCACCTCCTGGCTTCACTGTGCCTCAGGTATGCATGAACTCAAAGCACGCTTGAGTTCACTTAACGCTAGCTTAACTGGGATTTTTGAAGACATGCCCTTCCTTTTTTCAAAGCATCAGGGAGCCATTAGCTGACTGTTCATATTAAAATCCATGGTGTGTCAGCAGAGTCAGTGGCATGAGCGTCAGAGTCTTGGCAACTTTTATATACTATGACCAGAGGTACACAGGCTCTAAACCTCAAAACAGCATAATGCTACATGGCGATCTGATTTACTGTAAAGAAGAGATTATTTTATGGCAGGAGGCATTAGGATTTTAGGATATCAGGCTTGCTGCATAGTCCTACCATCATTTATTTTCTCCAGCAATTTCTGATCTGTTCAGAAGGCATTTTTCTTTGCTGAAGAGTTGAAAAAAGTAAGAGATAGATGACAAACAAGATCCTGAGCCAAGGCCTGAGAAAGCTTATAAAAGATTTAGTTGGGGCAGGAAACAGCTGATGTAAGTACTTTACATAGAAGTTAATCATCTGTTCCTTGAAGTAAACAGCTTCGTTCTGTTTTGGAGTGCATATTTATATTGTTTATACCTTCATTCCATGCTAGTCTTGACTTCCACTTTTACGCAGAGTTTGACCAGCTTATAAAACATTAACAACTAGACAACATCAGGAATTGGAAGTAGGCTGTTTTAATAGCATCAGTGCTTACGGTTTAACTTTTCTGTCACAGCTTTTACGGGAAACCAATGTTTTATGCATTCTCAAGTCTCTGATATCAGCTTGAAAATTATTTCGGTTTTGTTATTTGTCTTCTAAAAATTGTAATATGCAATATGTTGTATAGCAAACATTTCACATCATTATACATCCTGATGATTCATGTCTGAGATGCCTGCAGTAGAAAAGAGACAGTGGATTATGCACATCACTAAAACCAATCAAATATGACGTTCGGTTAACTGGGTGAAATGGTGAACATGGTTAAGGTCAGAGCTTTCATTTCATTTCTGAGGCATGATTCATTTGGTAAGGAAATCGAAGTTAAAGAGGGAAACATGAGTTTTCTGCAACAGTCTGATTGAGCCATTCAGCACATTTCAATGACTGTTGCTAGGCTACATATATCCCTTGTTCTGCAACAATTAACATTTTTATCTGCAGCCATCATGCAAGTTCAGTTTTAGACAGGAAAATATGTGTTTTTTTTTAATGTGTGAATTTTTTGTATAACATTTATGTTACTGGTAAAAGTTTTAAGTCTTTTGCTTATAATTAAGTTTTGTCTGCCCAACTTAATTTCCTTTGGTACCATACATGCATCCTTGGGCCTGGATTCTACAATACACAGCTACATTTACAAACTGTACACTTAATACATTTAAAACTGTGCTGTTCAAAAAAAGAAGCCTTATTTTTACCACATCCAAAAGCAGCAACAATTTCTCTCGGTTCGGGTGCAACTGAGTGCTCATTACACAGTCAAAACGTATTGTAATCAAATGAATCAGGTATGATTAATGTGACATTTCCTTACTGGTGAACACCTAAAGACATGTTTGCAGGAAGAATAACAAATAAATAAATTAATAAACAAAATTGCTATAAAAGTGTTTAAATGCCTTATCATTCTAACCTTTCGAAACGTATGCCTGAATTGAAAGAATTGATGTATATTAAGAAATTAAATTAAAATAGCGAACCATAAAATACAATATCTTGAGTTCTTACTGTCTGCAAGTAAATTAATGAAAGTAAATGTAAAAGTAAAAGTTTTTTTTTTTACATTTTCTATACTGTCACAACTTTTTCTGAGTTTGGGTTGTAGATGTATTGAAAAACAAAAGTTGAGCAAACAACAACAACAACAAATACATTTTAACTTGCAGTGAGCCTTGCAATCACCAATCTTTTCAGTTTTGTATTTGCTTGTACATGGTAATATTATAGATATTAATTTAGATATTTAATTTCTAAGGGTGCTGAGCAGAATTATGAGCGAATGCATTTTCAATTCACTTCCCTATGAGAATGCATAATGGTGCCTAAATTGAGTTTTATATCTTGTATTTGCACTTGCCTTCTATGTCAACATACAGGCTTCTGTGGACTGTAATACTTTGGTGGCTGAAAGCATCAATTTGTTTCAGCCATTAGATTCTGCCACATTATTAATTTATTAGCATGCAGGGTAATTCTGGATATCACCTCATGAAAACCGTGAATAAAAAATAAATTATTAAAAAAGCCATGAAAAGAGTCTAAAGACTGCTTAACTCAGACATTTTACTGACCATGCACTTTATCAAAAAGAAGCAAAGAAGATTGTACACTGCTCCCAAAAATTAGGGGATATTTCATAATTTAAAATAATTAAATGTATATTTAGGCAGCATAGTGGCTGGGTGGTTAACACCGCTGCCGCACAGCAAGAAGGTCCTGGGTTCAATCCCAGGATAGAGTGGCCTGAGTCCTTTCTGTGTGGAGTCTGTATGTCCTCCCCATGTCTGCGTGGCTTTATTCCGGGTACTCGGGTTGCCTCCTACAGTCCAAAGGTTAGGTTAATTGGTGGCTCTAAGTGTGTGACTGTGTGCATGACTGTGTGTGCACCCTATGATGGATTGGCGCCCCAGATTTGCTAGGTGGGTACTGGCTGGCCCGCGACCCCAAGTGGATTAAGCGGAAGATAATGAATGAATGAATGAATGTTCTATTTCCATGGTGACTAACAACTGATTAGCATTCAAATGTCAATGGCAAAGCTCAAAGGCCCAGCAATGGAAACTTTGGACTTAACAATCATCTACTTGTTCAGAGCCTTAACAAATTCTTGTTTCTTTTTCCACATTTTGTTACGTTACAGCCTTATTCCAAATTGTATTAAATTAATCTCTTTCCTCAAAGGCACCTGAAGGACTCTCATACCATTAGAAATTGTTTAACTCTTTGGTGAGAATGTCAGGCGTCATGTTTGGAAGAAACCAGGCACTGCTCATCATGAGGTCAATACCATCCCTACAGTCAAGCATGGTGGTGGCAGCATCATGGGGATGTTTTTCAGCAGCAGAAAATGGCAGACTAGTCAGGATAGAGGAAAAGATGAATACTGCAATGTACAGAGACATCCTGGATGAAAACCTGCTCCAGAGTGCTCTTGACCTCAGACTGGGGCGACGGTTCATTTT
>JAVSBV010127642.1:0-18017 GCA_033117975.1 Parotocinclus spilosoma
AGACACGGGGAGGACATGCAGACTCCACACAGAAAGGACCCAGGCCGCCCCACCCTGGGATTGAACCCGGGACCTTCGTGCTGTGAGGCACCGGTGCTACCCCACCGACCCCCCGTGTCGCCCCATCATTCCATAAGAACCTAAAAAATATTTAGGGAGAAGACTAATCTGGAGAAACATCACCTTAATGTCTCCTAATGGCAATGGGACGTTCACGGCATCTAAGGAGAACACCAATCAGGGAGGGATCTAAAATAGGTCCTGGAAGGAGATGTTTATGAAGAACAGAGACATTATAAGAAAAGGAAAATACTTACCAGGATACAAGGAAGAGACTAAAGAGATGTATCCCGACTTTTTTAGTCTCTGGATTTTTTTTTTATCATCGATTTAAATCATGTTATGACTGGATTTCATTCTTTGCTCTGCTCTTCAGAGGAAGGGGAGGACGGCCTCTTTGCTGGAGTTGACGACCACTGAACTGTCCTTCCATAAAAGTGGGGTTACATACAGTAGAAAACCATTCACCTCCACAGTGCTTTTTCTTCTTCTAACTTTAGCTGAGCTCTTTTTTTTTGTCTTGTTTGGATCAGGTTCCTCCCTTGTCCCTCTGATAGGACAGGACAAAAACCTGCTATCATTTCATTATAGTCTGCAGGAGACCTTTAGTGGAAGGGGTAGAAACAAACTTGTGCAGATGAGTTGGTCTTTGCAGGGTCCATCTCAGTTTTGCGTGAACGGAGATCCAGTTCTAACCTTTTGTATAGCGGTTATGAGGAGGGAATGGTCTCCTTGCTCTCTCAGGTGTTTGAGTTGGAGACTTGTCATACTCTTTGGTGTGTAGTAAGAAGGAGGAAGGAGGATTCACTCGTTGAAGGTCTAGTAGGCTTTGTAGGGGGTAAAATAGCTGAGCATACCGTGCAGTTTACTTCGGAGTTGCTGGACATGGGATGAGCGGGAAAGTTCTGATGCTGCAGCACCATAACTGAGAGACTGCAGCATACCAACAAGAGACCTCACCCTTGTTTGGCCGCCTCAAGCCCGGATACAAGATACTGAGATACTTTGGACAGGTTCAGCTGGGCATGTAGACCCTACACACTCATAGGTTCCTGAAACTGGTCCTATAAATGTCTGATTGGTGATTAAATCTGGTGGCCGGTCAGACCAAGCTAATGGAGACAATCCTGCTATCTGGGAGAGCATTATCCATTCATAATGTACGCCATTATGAGCATGTAAACAATATAAACAAATAAATAAACTGAACGTTATGCTGAATGATGAAAGAGGCAACAAGCGATCTAAAGAAATAACAGCACAGGCTACCAACATGGAAATGAACGACACATTGGCCGAAAGCAAGTTGATCTTGTAACCAATCTTGTGACACGATCAGATCAATAATGTGACAAGATTAGATCAATAATGTGGCACGATCAGATCAATAATGTGGCACGATCAGATCAATAATGTGGCACGATTAGATCAATAATGTGGCACGATTAGATCAATAATGTGGCACGATCAGATCAATAATGTGACACGATCAGATCAATAATGTGACATGATTAGATCAATAATGTGGCACGATTAGATCAATAATGTGGCACGATTAGATCAATAATGTGACTCGATCAGATCAATAATGTGACTCTATCAGCTGATTATATAATATTCAACAAAAATCATCGTCTTCTTATCCATCAAAATCAAAATGTTTAATCAATTCCCAATTATATTCTTTTAAATAACTTTAAATAAATTCACTTTAATTTAATTGTAGGTTAAATAATTATTTTTTAAATAAAAATTCAATTCTTATTTCTTCCTCCTTCCTTGTACTGATTCCACATCGTCCTCGAGAAATTAAAAAGTGCTGAAAAATAAAGATTTATTTACATTTTCTTTCCTCCCTCCTCAGTAGATTCTTAAGTAGGAACATCCGAGGAACAAGCAATTTAAAAAGTCTGGTCTAATGAAAAAAAAACGTGGGATTACAATTTGTACCGAAAAACTAGTATTAGTTAAACTAGTTTTTCGGTACAAATTGTAAGTAAGGTCCGCATTACCCATAGACTTTTGTGAGCAGAGTGAACAGGGGTAATCTGTTGTAACCGGGGATGTTTCTGCAGGACGCCATCGCTTGCAGAGTGGAATTCAGAGCTTCTGGGTTCAGAGAGGACATCCAGGCCGGGTCCAGCTCACACACGAGTGGGCCCAGATACAAGACTTCTGCAGCGGACAGATCAGATGCGCTTTTGCCCTGTGGAGACGTGTGGACACCGAGTCAGTCTCTCTCACAGAATGAGTTGGTAGTAATTCTGAGATTTTTCTCCCTAAGGTTCAACGTGTTCAGCATAGTCCAGCAACAGAAACAGCGCAATTTCTTTAAAGAAGTTTAAATCAATTTGATCAACTCTTTTTGGTGCTTGTGCACACTATCATGTAACCAAGCAACAAAGTGCAATCTGGCAACCTGAGCAACTCCATCCACGCCGTCCATGGCTTGTAAGTAATTACACTGTTTACACGCTGACACAGTAGTTATGTAATGAATTTTAGTAACATGAATTCTTTCAACATTTGTCTTTAACTCGTCAAGATGTGTGTCAGCATATGAGAGTGTTACACACCCCATATAACGCCGGCTTTTAACCGCAGTAACTGTACTAAGGTACTGCTCCTTTTATATGACTTGGGTTCAAAGAGGTAAAAAGGTACAAATGGGTATGTCCAGTAAGTCACATGTTTAAATATTCTGTAAGTTATAGTCACTTTTACATTACAAATGCAAATATCTGTGTATGCGTGTTTTCCTTTTGCAACGTTTAGCATTTTATCTCGAGTGATTTGAATTTGTTTTGCAAGTTTATTTATCTGCTTGGATAAATCAAAGCGGCAATAAAATGGGAGACAATTTTATAAATGTGATGCAGCAGTATGGACGCAATACAAGACAGCTGATAAATGGGATGAAATGAGAACTTAAATAAAGATAGACAGACCAGAAAGGAAGTTTCATAAAAGTCAAAAGTCAGTCATCTTTATTTCTATAGCACTTTTTTAGAACAGTGATTTGTGTCAAAGCAGCTTTACAACATTATATTATTTTAAATGTCCGATCCCTGTAAGGAATTGAGCAGGCCTAGGGCGACAGTGGCAAGGAAAAACTCCTGGAATAAAGAAGGAAGAAACTTTGGAAGGACCAAGACTCAAAAAAGGATTTGTTCTGCTTGGGTGGCCTAGATGTTAATTAAACGTTATAGTTGTAGTTATAGTAAAAATAAGTAAATAATACAATTTAAATCAATAATAATTACAATAATTTTATTTTAAAAAAGGAACAAAATAGATTTAAGTTAATGAGTCCTCATTAAAGCTGTTTCTCATTAATAACACATGTATAAGAAAAAGCTTAAGTAATTAGTTTGGGGTACAGATGCTAAGATTTGGTTAAGTCTGGCATTACTGATCTGTCGGTGTATATAAGTTGTATATCATTGTGCGTGTGTGTGTGTGTGTGTGTATGTGTGTGTGTGTGTGTGTTGTACCAGACAGCTGAGAGCTTTGTTTCTCAGTTCCTTGCGTGAAGGTGCACTGTTGGGTAAGGCCGACAGGTTGACTTGGTTCATTTTCTCCAGGAACTGTGGACACACGGCAGCCGGCAGATCCTGGATAGCCTTCACTCTGAAAGAAAACGCTTAAGTGTTTATACCTTTAACAAGTGATTTAATTAATAGATATTAAAATAACGGAAGCTTTGGTTCCATAATGTCCTATTGGTAAATCTTTATCTGGATAATGTATAATAATTCAAAATAAACATGATGCAGCTGTAATGTAGGAGCCTGTGGGGCTTTCTAATTCATTCACCTGCCTTGATCTTCATCTGTCATCTTAACACAACACATAATAATAATAATAATAATCATAATAATAATAATAACAACAATAATAATAAGAAGAAGAATGACATTCTATTTAGTATGTTGTTTGGGATTCGGGCATTATGGTATTATTGGGATTCGGGTTTATGTAAGGCAGATAAAAGAGTGTCTGCCATTAATGTAATGGACTTGCTTTGACTATTATAACCTGACAAAGCTTAGAGTGGACGTGTACGTGATCTGACCTGCTTTCAGGGATTAAAATAAACCTAAACTAAATAAACCTCTAAGGTGAGCGCTGGTATCTCTACAAAACCAAAGCCAAAGTAAATAACATGGGGCTGAATTGAAAATGACTTTTCCTTCCTACATAGTGAATGATGCGCAGCAGAACAATGGCATTTCCATCCTTTATGCTGTACTGCATATCCGATTGCACGCCCAGATATTTTTGGCCGACATGGAATCCTTGTGATTTTAATTTTAACTGGCTGAAGAGTCAAGACTGCCAAAAATGACTGGAAGCTACAAAACGCAATGGCTTAATTACTCAAAAGCTTACAATCACACTCTTAGGAGGGACTGTGGTGGCCTAGTGGTTACGGTTCTGAACTATGAAGCAGAAGGTCCCACCTCTACCACAGTTGGGTCCCTGAGCAAGGCCCTTAACCCAATTGCTTGGACTGTAAGACTGTATGAATTGTACGTCTGCTAAATGACTTAAAAGTAAACAAAGTTAATCAAGTGTCATGATAGGATAGGATCTGTTTAATATCGTACGGCAGGTGAATAAGCAGCATAGCAGGAATGGCCTGGAGCTCAGTGTCACTGATGTTCATGAAATATCCGGGCCTTTGCGCCTCCAGACTCTGGAACAGTTTGAGAGCAGTGCAGAACACCTGGTAGAGACGTTGGGACGATTTAAATCAATAAGGAGCGAAGTAAACAATGAGATCAGAAAACTTAACATAACGAACGCGTGCTTCCTTACCTGTGCCCTCGAGAGCAAATTAGGAGACTTGGATAGTGTTTGTGCTGTTTCCAAGACATCATTCTGACTGATGTTCTCAATCATACTGCAGGTGAGACCCTGCACAGCCTGGCCCAGCTTTCTGTAACGAAACGCCCAAATATGCACGATTCCTAATCGAACCCGACACTCAGAACCGTTTACCCACGTGATCTAGCTCATGCCAGTTATTTCAATTTAGGCCAGACTTTTTTTATTGCTTGTTTCGCGGATCCCCCGACCATCATATTACGGTATTCTTCTGTTCATTATAATTTTTTCCAGATTCAATTTAATAGTTAAATCAATTTTATTTTTTAATAAAAAATGTATTTTTATTTCTTCCTCCTTCCTTGTATTGATTCCACATAGTCCTCGAGAAATTGAAAAGTGCTGAAAAATGATTTATTAATTTTTTTTTTTTTCCTCCCTCCCTCAGTAGATTCTTAAGTAGGCACATCCGAGGAACAAGCAATTGAAAAAGTCTGGCCTTAACCTTATTTTAACGCCGTTCTCACACATTCTCCATTGTGTGTTGCTACACAACTGTTAGACAATATGAAAAAGATTCAGGATGATAGAAAGAAATGAGCGATGCCACATCCCACTAAATCACAAAGGATTTCTGGTTCCCACATTCAATAAAGGATCATAAGTAGTTCAGCCTCAGTTATTTGAAAATAACAACATGCAGTATTTCATTTAAAAATATCCCAGTTTGACTAGTAATATAATTAATATTGGGGGTGGGGGTCGATGGGTAGCACGGCTGCCTCACAGCAAGAAGGTCCCGGGTTCGATCCTAGGGTGGAGCAGTCTGGGTCCTTTCTGTGTCTGTGTGGGTTTACTCCGGGTACTCCGGTTTTCCCCCCCACAGTCCAAATACGTGTGTGTTAGGTTAATTGGTGACTATAAAGTGGTCCTTAGTGTGCAACTATGAGTGTGTTCCCTACGATGGACTGGTGCCTCGTCTAGGGTTGTTCCTGCCCTTGCTCCCAGAGTTGCCGAGTGGGCACCAGCTGGCCCGCGACCCCACATGGATTAAGCAGAAGATAACGGATGGATGGATGGATGGATGGATAACTAATATACTCCTTGTGTATGTATACTGTACATAAACCCACATTTGTACTCCCAATATTTATGACCTCTTCCAGCACCTTATTCTACATTTGCACATTGTTTACTATTTGTACCCTATACTGTAATTAGAACTTCTGGTAGATGCTAATTGTATTTTGCATTGTTGCCATGTACCTGTACTGTGCAATGACAATAAAGTAGAATCTATCTATCTATCTAATCCAGTTGGGCAAATTCCCAGTACAAACCTTGTCAGTGAGCTACAAGGGCAAGGTAATCGAGGAATAATGTTTAATTAATCGTGATATTGATTTGAGGTCATATCCCTCAGCGCTAGCTGCTCACCGTATTTGGTCGGGTTTCATCGCAGCACTAACAATCCTCTTCAGAAGGTAAAGGGACTGCGTGGAGACACAGATCAAATGAAGAATGAAGTACAGCTACGATCAAACGAGAGGGTGTACATACTCATATCACTCGTGAGAGCGTGCGTACCTGCGTGCGGGTCCAGCTGCGCCCGTCCAACTGGTCCACAGAAGTAAGGCCTGCTTTGTCCAGGGTGGAGAAGGACAGAGAGGGAACGAGAGAGTCTGGAATCTCCTTCACCAAATCAGATGCGTTTGCATCGGCACACAGCTAAAAAAAGACAAGTTAAGATCTGACTCGCAAAACACATCATGCAAATAGGACCAACATGGGGGTATGGGGGAAGGAGATGAAGGGTTTACGCAACAGTTTGGGCAGCACCGGTCAGCTTGGATCATCGAAATAAAAAAGAAGAACGTAAATGAATGCAGCTTTATAAATATCTAGGCCTGAAATCAGAATGAGCAGGTCTGAGAGGAGAGTAGGATTGAAAAACGCCTTAAATGTGAATTCATTATTATCTGCGTTGATGTTCTTCAAGCCTAGCTCATATCGTTCTACACTTGATATATTGTATTTCTATACAGAATAGAAAATCCTCACTCCAATCAGCAAAGCCTTCTTCTGCAAAGTCGACATCTTCTCACTTATGTTCTTCAAGCTCTCATTACCCAGCAAGCCTTGCGCTTTGACCTTCTTGAGCAGATCGACGTCCACTCCTTTTACCATCGAACCCAGGGCCAACAGCTTCTCACCTGTAATATTCTACACCAGACAGATAGGAAACAAAATTCTGAATTCTGTTAAGCAGGAAACAAAAAACACTAAGCTACTCTAGTTCCATTGCATTAGACCTTTGTCTTGTCCAATAGTTTCTGAACCAGGACTTTGGCCTGAGCTGGCATCCAATTGGCTTGGCGCAGGCTGGCCATGGTGCTGTTCAGGATGTCGGCGCTGATGTTGGACAGCTTGTAAGGAGGGAGGATGGACACACCGGCACCGAGAGACAGAATCAGATCAGCGGTGGCAGGAGCTCGGTCATCCACCATCAGCTTCCTCACCAAATCTCTCTTCAGCTGTGAGGAAATCAGACGAACATCAGCCTGGCAAGGTTTTTTTTTTTTTTAAGTTTTATTTCTAATCAGGGTCAGCACGGGGGTTCGGTGGGTGGCAGCGCCGCCTCATAGCAAGAAGGTCCCGGGTTCAATCCCAGGGTGGAGAGACCTGGGTCCTTTCTGTATGGAGTCTGCATGTCCTCCCCGTGTCTACGTGGGTTTACTCCGGGTACTCCGGTTTCCTTCCACAATCCAAAGACATGCGTGTTAGGTTAATTTGTGTCTCTAAAGTGGCCCTTAGTGTGTGACTGTGTGTGTGAGAATGCCTATGATGGATTGGTGCTCCATATAGGGTTGTTCCTTCCCTTGCGCCCAGAGTTGCTGGGTGGGCACCGGCTGGCCCGTGACCCCTTGTGGACTAAGGGAAAGATGATGGATGGATGGATTATCAATCAGACAGTCTGAGTGTGTCTGACAAATGTGCGATGAATAAATAAAAATTCAGGGAGATTGCTTTAAGGATTTTTGTCCAACAAAATTTCAAAAACCTATCCGGTTCGTTTGCAAAATCTGTACATTTTCAGGCAAGTGCAGGAATCCAAAATAAAATAAAGAAATAAAAAAAAAGACTATATTGCTATATATATATATATTTGCTTACTCGCCCATTCATGTTCACATTAAGGAATTAAAATAAAAACAAAAAACTCCAAATTTCCTCTACTCAAATGATACTCTCAATATTACAAGAAAAGGCTAAAATAGTGGCTTGTCTCAAAAATCTGAGCATTCAATTGATAATCATAATGATCAAATAAATCAATCTAAAATAAACTGCTGAGTGTTTTATTTCTGATACAACAATGTTCTGTCTGGTGAAAATGCTGACTTGGGAGGAAAACAACAAACCACAGCGGCCGATGAACTGCACAGTTAAAGAGTAAGCTAAAGCTCTAAACACAATCACTTCTCACTATTGCTTCCCTTCCCAGGAATTTCACAAACAATATTTGTAAACTTTCTCTACAGGACTAGAAACATTTTTACTGACCGTATCCGTCCCGTAGTTGCTGCAATCCCCAACGAAAGAAAGAAGCATCTTGCTTTGTGTGGAGTTCAGGGACTGAGCGTCTTCAAAGAAGCAAACGAGATTACCAAGCCTGGTCAAGAGAACGGAGAAGAGACAATACTGCTTATTACTCTTTATTACTCTTTATCAGCTTCTAATTAAGGAAATGTGTTTCGGGAAGTTTATAGAAACCTCTAGATTTGGGCGACACTTCATTCTGCTACTTTTTAAATATCCAATCTTTTCAGTTTGGCTAATCATTGTCACAAATCACATCAAGTTTTCACATAAATATCTGTCTGTGAGGAGAAAGGGAGAGGATGAATACTGAACTACTGAATACCGAATTCAACTACAATACAAACATATGCCTTGTTGATGGATACAATACAAAATCTTTATTGTTGCTAAACTCAAATTGCAGAGAAACATCAATGGTTTTTAATACTTACTTATACTCATGAAATAATAGAGAGACATTAGGGTTTAAATGCACGTCTAAAGGATCTTATCTTACAGGTATTGTTTTAATTTAAGAATGACCCTTTTCAGGAATATCATTTGTTATGCTTAATCCTACTGGTTGTGGGAATATTTGTAATGGCCAGTACTATAATTGTATTTTACATATATTGTAGGTAAATTGATAAAGCATACCATATATCAGATGATCTTTCAATATTTTGTCTGTGGAACTTAATACATGGTTAATGTGTGCAGTAATATTTACATACTGATATAAATAATTAGCCCTACTTTGAGTCCCCACATCTGCATTAAATCATTTTTGATTACTAAAATATCAGCTTTTCTCTGTATAATTGTAGAGTGCCACAAAGAACCTGGAGGAGAAAATTGCAGAGTTTTTTTTCACTGAGTTTTGAGAGCTTCTGAAAGGTTCATCTATTCGAAACAAGGGACATGGGGAGAAGACGGTATGGTTCTCTCGAATACATGTCTGATCAAAATCTTAAGGTAAAAATGGCTAAAAAATTGCATTTTGCACTACTAGATCTTAAGAATGTTCTAAGTAGAGCTTAACAATGCTAAAAGAAGAAAGTAAGAGAAAATATAGAGCAGGCAATTATTGAAAACAACAATTTAACTGAAATAGGCTGTTCATCAGCTGATCAAAAGTTTAAGATCATAACTAAAAAAAACGAAACTCCCTCAAAACAGAGTGTCAAAAAAGTCAATTTTACATTTATGGCATTTAGCAGACGCCATTATCCTGACTGATACAGTCTTACAATCCAAGCAGTTGCTGGTTAAGGGTCTTGCTCAAGGACCCAAGTGTAGCAGCTTGGCAGAGGTAGGATTTAAACCCTGGGCCCTTAAATCCAGTACCTTAACCATCACAGTCCTAGTACTTAGTAATGAGTAGCTCCGCCATTGCTGTTGATCACTACAAACAATCGTTTAGGCATGTTTGATGCAAATGTTTCCAGGGGGTAGTGGGAAGCGTTGGCTTCACAAAGGGCATCTACTGCCTTGAACTGATCAATTTTTATTAACCTCCATTGCATCCATCCCCAAATGTCATTACCACACAGATGAGGGCCCTTTGTCATAAGCACTGTTCTAAGCGTTTGCTTTCTTTATTTATGTGTAAATACTTAGCATTATATTGTATTTAGCTCAGCTCTGACCATGAGTCTGGAGATATTTATTTAGAGACACCATGGTCAATAGGGCAATTTAATTCAAGCAAGCATTTAAATACAACTAATTGCTGAAACAGTATCCACCAAGAGCTGCCAAGAAAAGATACATTGTGCATTTTAACTGACCTGGTAATGAATAATTAATTTAAAACAACAATAGTGAATGTAAATAATGGGAACACACCCTAAAGCATATCTACACATGGGTTATGGTAAAAAATGAATAGAAATCTGTCTGGTTTTAGATGTATATATAAATGTACAAACTTCTTATATGAACACAGCAATATAATAGCAGTTAGACAAGACCAAAATTTGATCACCAATGTTGTTAAGAGGCTGAATGGTGTTCAATTATTACAACAGACTGACTTATTAAGACAACATTTGAAAATAAAACAATAAAGCTATTCAATTAACTGATAAATTGCACAAAATATGTATTTGGAACTATAGTTTGCAAGCATGTTGACAAATCATTTTCTTAGTGTAATCTTCATGACTAATAGGTCTGTCATCATACTCAGCTGTCCATGTATAAATCAACAATTCAACACAGTGAGGCTCATATTAACCATATAAATGAGGAACATTAACTTCGCTGGTCTCTCTAGTTTGGCATTACATAACTTGGGTTACATAACAGGGTCTTGATTAGCTTCAAACACCTCCTTTTTAAATGTGTACATTAGACCCATATATTTAATCTTTACAAATATAAGATTCAATATAATTAGTTAGTTATTTTGTCCCCTAGTAGTTTTAGCAGAGGGTTCAGCCTCTGAGCAAGATGTGACAATCTGGATTTGTTTTAACACCTAAAAGCTGTTTCACCCCTGGATGTATCACCCATTATCTGGCTTTTGTAATATTGCTCTCCAAAATATTAATTTTACAAACCATCAATAACAGTACAAAATAAATGTAAGCTCTTATGATCACAACAGGCACAGCAGACCATTTTACCACTTCACACACAATCTAACATTACATGGTTTGAAATAAATCCAAGTTTCTGTTTTCCAATCCGAGAGCAGTATCAGTTAGCATTCCCATTCTCATAAAACACCTCAGGGAGGACACAGGGATAAGAAAAGCATAATGCTATTGCCAGCTATGGGCAATTAGTTGTGTACTAATAATAGCTTGCTAGCTAGATTGTCAGTAAGCTAGGAGCATGGAATACATTGCACAATGTGTATATGGATTGCTATATCTGTATGGTTAAAATATTGCAGTCTATTTTTTGTTTATACAGTCTATATTTTGTCAGTGAAAACAAATTAGCTACACAAAGCATTAGAAGAAAGTGTAGTACATTTGGGGTGGGGTGAAGGGGGCGCTCACTGAAAAAGGTACTGGGCTGTGGACCAGAAAGTCCATCTCTGCCAGGCTGCCACTGTTGGGTACTTGAACAAAGTCCTTAACAACAAATTTTACGCTATAACTAACAGTTATATGTCACTCTGCTAAATGGCAGTAAATGTAGTACTACTAGGGACAAGTGATCACAGAACAGGGTGGCACGTGGGTAGTGCAGAAGTACCAGGTGTTGGTACTGCACAACTCTGGCAACACTTAAACAGATCAACACTTAAAATCTGACACTTGTGGCATCTCTTGCATGTAAAGTGATCAATATCTGTACTCCTGTTTATTATTAAACACATGCATTATAAGTTCAGTTTGCAAACGAAACATCTTTAGTTGTGGAAAAAAAAGCGAAAAAAAGACTGGCACAAATTTGGTTTTCAACAAAGGTAGCAGCATAAGTTTTTTTATGGTGGCAATTTGTATTAACTCTAGATTGTAAACAGATAGTGATCAGATGAATTGCAGTTAATTGCAAAGTCATTCCATGCCGTGAAAAATAACAAAAATACTGCATTCTAGCATTACAAAAAGGTTAATAAGGACAATACAGCTGATATCACTCTGTCATGCTGATTAGAAGAGCAGACCAGTTTAAAAGGGTGTGATGCTTTTACGTTCTCTTCTGGTAACCATGGCTGCCCCCCAAAGAAAACACATACAGGCATAATTGCATTGCATCAAAAAGTTTTCACAGGTAAGAACATTGCTGCTTGTAAGGTAGAACTTTATGATCAACCAATCATAAAGAACTTAAAGGCGAGTGGTTCAATGGCAGTAAAGAAAGCTTTAGGGTGCTTAAGAAAGTCAAGCAAGTGCCAGGACCATCTACTAAAGAGAATGTAACTACGGGTTCGGGTCACCACCAGAGCAGAGCTTGCTCAGGAATGACAGAGGGCATGGGTGAGCGTAGCTGAAATCACAGTAAGATGAAGGCATTTGGAGGATGGCTTGGTGTCAAGAAGAGCAGCAGCTGCAGGAAGTGTAGGTAAGTGTAGGACTGGGGTTATTTTCTCTGATGATGCTCCCTTCAGACTGTTTGAGATATATGGAAAAATTATCATCTAGAACAGACAAGGTGAGCGCTACCATGAATGCTGTGCCATGTCAATGGTAAAGCTTCCAGAGACCATTTATGTGTGGGGTTGCTTCTTATCTAGGCGAGTGGATTCAAGAAACCAGCAGTGGCCAGCTGCCCAGGGTTCTATCTAATGTTTGATCACAAACTCCGTTCCCAATAAAGGTTAGGGGTTGACTACCCCATCTTGTTAACACTGAACTAATTCTGGAAATATACAGCAAATGCATTTCTCCATGATCTCAAGACCACACAATATCAAGCCATCCATTTGAATGCTCCTATCTCTCTCGTGCTCTGGCATTAATAGACTATACATTTAACTCATTGTAGCATTCTAGTGTATACTCTGGCTTATTCAACATAAAAGTGTATATTAGTTTGTAAAATACCTCAGATAAATCCCTACATACCACTTCCATGCTGTGAGCATTAATTACCAAAGCCACTGTGCCACAGTGAACCAGCATAAAACAGCAGCAGCCAGGGGCAGGATATGTGCACAGCTCATTTATTCTCCTAATGTAATCTTGCACTTGTGGACGTTATTGGAAGAGGCTCACATTCTCATTATTTGGCTCACTATCAGAACCCACAGTAACAACAAGCTGATGAGATGGCACCCATCCCAGCGGAGCTGTCAGAGAACCTGATTGGAAAGGGACTAGAATGGATTGCCCTGTTCCTAGCACTTTAGCCTGTTTTTACTCGTATGACTGAAGGACGATCTGATGTAATTTCATTTGGGACAGTGAATGAGTGGACCGTTGTGGAAAGGTCAAATAGAAGGTACATTATGTTTAAGACTTTATATACAGATAGCATGTGATCTTTGCTAACACCCCCAATCACCACCATAAAACAGATTTGCCTCTGCCTTGCATCACAAACACTTAAAGCACACTTTATTTTAATTTTAATTTTGTTTGTATTATTTAATTATTCCTGTCTTTCCTAACGGGGTAACGCGATAGAGGTAAGCACGGTTGCCTCACTTCAGCCCCCGCTATCTAGGATTGACTGCCCTGTACATTATTAAAACTTATATATTTAAAAAAACACCTGCTAGTCTAAATCTTATTATCCATGTTTCTGCTAATATCTGCAAACCGAATAGAGATCAAGCAAATAACAGACGTAGATCGTGTTCTGAATGGCATGTAATGTCAACCTGAACTCTACACTCTCGTGTCAGTTGTTAAATATGAGGTAATGGGTAGTCACTTAATGTTTTAGTATTTTACTCTAGAAAAAAAGAGCTGTGAAACACATGAGTACATATGAAAATACACCTTGCTCAGTTCTGCAAATAACACAAGTAGGAGAACCCGTCAGAAAAGGATTTTTAATATATGAACCATGCAGGAATTATCCCATGGGAAAACAAAATCTCCTATTATATATTATATAAAACAATTTTGGCAAGGGCATTCAGATATGTACTTTTAAATAATCAAGAGTTAAATAATGCAATTTACTTTACCTGTTTTAAAATCTGAATTCACACAGTTCTTATTATGTACCATAATTGTGTATAAAGGTGTTTTTATGAAAGAATAATTTACTTATACACGACTGGAAACACTGAAGTGTACATTTTAAAAACAATGCCATTGTTTAAAAACAGCATCAGTATCCTTTAACACATAAAAAAAATAAGCTGTGACATTTCACTGTACATCTTTCATGTGACCACTGCTTTAATGCATCAAAATAGAACTCAGTTTAGCCATTTTGTATCACAAATTTAGAAACAGACAGGAGTTGTGATAAAGATAAAGCATATAAAAATAATGAAAAATAGCCAAATAAGGTTTTAAAAAAAACAATGGATGTAATCCAAAACAATTTCTTAAATTATTTTTTAGGTTCGTTAGTTTGTCTGTGTATGGTTTGCAAATGCACTGCACCAAGCACGATAACACATGATTGTGTTACTCAAAGCTCTGATTGTGTAGCCTTTTTTGTTTTACTTACATAGAAAGGCCAATATTATTAAATCACAAACCAGACTCACAGTGAATGAGGTTTTTTTTATGACAAAAACAAAGCAAACACATAAGCTTCATTTACAACATATGTAAAAGTCGTTGCACATGATTTTATGATGAAAGACTTGCAGTTAGCATGAGTTTCAGCTGAATTGAGTCAGTTACCCACCATGGAGCCTCTGAATGGGAATTATCAAAGTACACACTTTAAAAAACACACACAGAGTAGAAAAGTGCAATTTATAAAGTTATTTCAGAAAATCCATCTGATGTGATTTATGGAAAACTAAGTGAGCTTCTGAAAATTATCTTTTAGGTGACGTGTGATTAGGTTGGTCTAGCAGAGGATACATGGTACATATTCTTGTCTTTGAAAGCTTTCCATTATAGTTGAGAAAAACTAAAACCTTTCTGAATTTTCTTTAGCACATGTTGCATGTTTTTGGGCCGAGCCCCTCTTAATCGAGACAAACAAAACTGGCTGGTTTGAGTGATGGATCTTATAATTAATTTAGACAGAGCATTATCTTAGGAAGTTAAAAATATACTTTTAAATGTATAATTTTAATAAAATGTAATAAAATTTATCCATTTCTCATATAGACACGCAGACAAAACAGATCTTATGAACAGTGTTGGAGAAGTTATTCAAAGAAAAATAAACCAACAATGATTGCTCATTACTTTAACTAAAATGTAATGGGCTTACTTTACTCATTACGTCCTTAAATGCTTTAAGTGAAAACATGTATTAATATACTGGAATAAAATAATTTTTGAAAAGCACAAACATTATAGATAAGTTTCTCATAGTATATTAAGCAACAGATCTAAGCAGTTGTATCAACATTAAACCTGTATAAAATCAATTTCATAGGTCTATGGTTGATTTTATCGTTGATATTGGAAAACTTTGTGTTGTAGGATTTGGTTTTGTGAGTTTTAGTAGAAATCTTATGGTCACGTGATCCTAATACACCATTAACGATAACTTGATAACTGAACATTATTCAACAGCATCAACAAGATTAACTGTTTATCCGAGACAAGAGCGTGGTGATAGTAGGTAATTATTCTGGTTATAAATAACACAGATAATATGCTACAGATGTTTACGTTTAAAGAGAGTGGTGACTTTGCCTAGAAAGTTTTATACAGCATAGCTACCGTCTGCACCACACGCACTGTGTCTGTTTACAAATTTGTAGCAAAACACTACTACCTTCTGTAAAACTTGAATACACGTGCAACTACATGACAACTTTACAGTTAATCTTTTACCAAACATAATTGAAATGTATGGAAATGATAAAGCTGAGTATACTTAAATTGAGTATACATTAAACTTAGGTAAACTTAAAGTTAGGTGATGTCATACTAGGGCTAACCTTGGCCAAATTAAATAAAGAACCGTTTTGGAGTCGACTTAGTAAAAAGAATCAGATTCTGTCGTCACATTTACGGTCACGTAGAAAATTACGTAGACAACAGCGTAGGATTGTTTTGAGGAAAGTTTGTATATAGGGAAGTTTTGGATATTAAAACAATATTTAATAGAAAAACCTTGTTGTCTCACAGACCTTGGTTTGAGTCCTGACCTGGCAGTTGCCTACTGCATATGTATAATCTCCACAATTCCTACAGGTGCACACATTCCAAAGAGATATGTAAGGTCAGCTGTTATCTCTAAAGTGTCCCATTGTGAATGAGAGAGTGTGCCCTGCAAAGGACTGATGCTGTAGGGTTGGTTCTCCTCTGAGCTACTGATTAGGCCACGTTCAGCCATGACCCTGAGCTATATAATGCGGGTATGGGAAGTGAGTGAGGCTAGCTCCTGAATAATTGAAAGTTACTTCAGCATAGCTTAATAATTACACAGGATTTGGAATAACCCTAAAGTCAGTAAACAATTCACTTATACCAAATAGAATATTCTTAAATATTGATGTCACTGTAACACACCTCAATTTCTAGCTAATCATATTATTTAAATTATTTAAATGTTCTGGTAAAGGTGTATATTTAATGATTTCACATGTTCAGTTGTACTTTCTTGGGATTAGTATTCAGCATTAACCATTCTGACTGAATGTCCGTATCATTATATAATCACTCAGTCTGTCCCTGATACCAAAGCTTCTTTCATGCAAAAGTGAGATCCTCTATAGAGAAATCCCCGTTTAGACTTTAAAACTTTCTCATATTTTGTGGTTCAGGCTGCAGAAGCTGTACATAAATGTTTCATGACTAGATGGTAAGGTTGATTGGCCAGAACTATAAATAAGACATGTCTTGGCCTTTGTTTAAATATTTCTACCACCATTTAAACAAAGGAGTGAAATGTCCAGTGGAATGACAGTTAAGCCACTCTCAATTGTCTCTACACTCTGAGACACTAACAAAAAAGCTTAAAAGCTTGTTCAAACATGTGTGAAAGGTCTGAAATGGAGGGAATTGATGTGCTATAGTTTATATGAATTCGCTAAAGCAAGGCTTCTGTTTTAGTCACTGGATTACTGGATTAACAGAAGCACTGATGAAATTGAAAGACAATCACTGCCTTATCAGAGGCATTGGAGTATCACTAACTACAAATCAGCATTAATGGAATATTACTAGCTCAACAGAAGCTGGGTGCAGTTAATCTTGCACAGATTCTTTCATCAGCACTGATATAAATACAGTAGTAAAACAGGTATCCAGAGTATTACAGAGTATCACTGATTAAACCAGAGCATTAATGCAGCACTATTAGTTAAAAAGGGCATTCCAGGAATATCAAAGGCTAAACAGGATATATTACTTGTTAAACAGGAGCACTGACTTAAGTATCACTTTTTAAACAGGAGAATTATTGTAGTATCCCTGGCTACAGCATCACTGGTTAGACAGGTACATTAAAGGAGTTTCACTGGCTAAACCAAACCACCGATGTAACTGATATCATTATATAAACATGACCACTAATGGAGTATCAGTTGTTGTACAGTATCACTGGTTAAACACGACCACTAATTGAGCAACACTGGCTAAACACGACCACTGATGGGGTATCACTGGCTAAACAGGACCACTGATGGAGTAGCACTGGCTAAACAGGACCACTCATGGAGCAGCACTGGCTAAACAGGACCACTGATGGGGTATCACTGGCTATACAGGTCCACTGATGGAGTAGCACTGGCTATACAGGTCCACTGATGGAGTAGCACTGGTTAAACAGGACCACTCATGGAGCAGCACTGGCTAAACAGGACCACTGATGGGGTATCACTGGCTACACAGGTCCACTGATGGAGTAGCACTGGCTAAACAGGACCACTGATGGGGTATCACTGCCTACACAGGTCCACTGATGGAGTAGCACTGGCTAAACAGGACCACTGATGGAGTAGCACTGGCTAAACAGGACCACTCATGGAGCAGCACTGGCTAAACAGG